>CM053501.1:52013442-52108442 GCA_028627145.1 Eidolon dupreanum | reverse complement strand
ATTTTACTTTTTTTTATTGAATTTATCATTAGTACAGACTTAATTTCTTATGTGATTTATTTTTCTTCAATGAAAATTAGGTGATAAAATAAGTAGAAAATGTTATCATGGTTTGGGATCACTTTAAATACACAATCTTCTAACTAAATAGAAACTAAGCTTTTTTCAGTTAACAATATGAAATAAGTTGGTTCTACCAGTGAACTTCTCAGTGAACAAAATGATAATATTAAAAGAACATTGATAAATATTAACGAGAAGTTTCAACAGAGGCCACAGAGTGGATAAGGAAATCAAATTACCTTCTCAGTCCTTGGAGCCGTTATTAGAGTTTTGAGGCTCAGACAGAGAAAAAGCTTGTGCATCTTACATTGCCTTTGCCTTGCTTACAGATTACCATAAAATTTTATTCTTAGAAGTTATCCTGAGCACTAAATTTTCTTAAAAATAATTTTGGTAAGTCAGGATCATGTGATTAAGGTTTCACAAAGTCTCAACTGGAATTAATTTCCAGAAGACACTATTCCGTATCCCTTGGTTCAGCATTTCATTCTTGATAGTTTCACAATAATGTCAGGCTACAGGCAATTTTACCAGCCAATTTTCACTCTATTTTTAGATTATTATTATGATAATATATGTGATACATCTGAAAAAGGGAAGCAAAATAGTGGCTGGAAAAAGCATAGTAATACTTACAAAGGTAGTTTTGTGAAATCTTAGTTTTACCTAATTTTGCTTCAGAGTATGAAAGAGCACAATTTGTCCATTTTTGCTTACTCACTTAACATCTTAAACATCACTTTGTAAATGAGACTGCATTTTCATAAATAGTTTCTCACTTAAGTATAAAAACAGATCTGAACATTTTACTATTGAAAAGAAGTTATACTTTCATTAGGTTACCCAAAAACAAATATTGTGGTGATTTTTTCTTAAATTGAATATGAAAAGTAATCATTTTGTATAAACTTGCTAAGGTACACATCTCATGCAGAGAAAAATATATATCTTTTTTTATAAGCCACTCAAGCAAGAGTAGTAAATACATGAGCCCTGAATAGTGAAGGCCTTTTTTCTCAGCAAATAGGTGATAGTTTTGAAGTTAGCAATGTGCTCTCTAAAAATATGGACCATGAATATCAATCATTCAAAGTTAAATAAAAATGCTCATTTACAACTGAAAGACTTTTAGGTGCATGTACACTAGAATGGAGGTATTATTTTATTTATATGAAGCCAGTGCTTTCTGATAACATTTTTGAAAGTTGAGATGGGATGGAACTACATATGGGAAAGGAGATTACGGTCACTGTATTAAAATTAATCCACAATATTTTGAAAGCAAATAAAAAATCCATTTTTATATCTTGTTTTTAATTGAGTCAGGTCGCAACCTCTTTGAAAATTACATGATATGTTACTCATGCCACAAGACCTTTTTGATCTTTAGTTGACTTGGAGTTTTGACCTTGCCTCAGAACACAAAGCATTTGTGTTAACTGATGGAGAGGTCACTGAGCTTACAGCACAGTTTTGTGTTTTATTTTAACAGTTCAATAATAAGGTGAAGGGGAACACTCCTGAGAGTGACCATAATAGATTTATTGCCTTTTTTTCTTATTACAACTTCTTAAGATAATTGTTTTCAGAATTATAATACCTTTTTAGAACTTCTGGACTTAATATCGATTTATGCTGGTCAGACTCCATTTCTGCTGTTTCACGTTGTGTTAATTTTCATTAATTTTATTATATTTGAGACCTCTTAGAAAGTTTATTTAAAATTCATTACTTGACTTGAAACATCCTGCATATTTTTCTCCTAAGATAAGCTCTAACTTATGGTTCTTTCCTCAGAATGATTATATTAAATGTTTTAATGATGTTCAAATATTGATATTTATGTATGTATAAACATAGCATTTTATATGTAAAGATGTATCTAACATAGATAACTTCATAAAAATACTTTTTAATTAGACATAAGTTACAAGCCTCATGTAGTAATTGAAAAGGCTTAAACAATAAGACATCTAAATGTTTGATTTCTAAAACAGCGGTCCTTAAACCAGGTTAGTTTTCCCTAAAGTCATATGGGTCTTGATAACTTTAACACCTGTTAATTTTTTGTAAACATTTCTCTGTAAGTGAAAATTGATCATTTTACTTTTAGGTACCCACTCAGAGCTACAGAAGACTATATAAACATTAGCATTCAGGATAATCCCCTTTGGAAAGTTAATTCATCTAGTCCCAGAGTTTCAGATGTTAAAGTTTACCACATGTAGGGAAACAGTGTATTGAGGAGTTTGGAACATAAAACTTTTTTATATTCAATTAGCTAGTTCCTCATTATTAGTTATTATGTCTTAAAAGACTTTATTACATAAAATCATGGTAAATAATTTTCCATGTATTTTTTTTAAAGAGAGAATCTTTTTATGAGTGAGTTCTCTATTTACTCAAGTTTTACCTTAAATATTTTCTAATAATTTCCCAAGATAAAAGAAACTAATGTTATTATTTTCTTTTAATGTGAACTTTATTGATGGATAGTTAACATAAAAATGCACATATATGTATAGTTTGATGAGTTCTGATAAATGTATACATCAGTGTAACTACCATAATTAAGCATTAAACGTTTCTATCACCCTAAGTAGGCTTGTTACTCTTTGCAGTGAATATTCCCAATGCCAGAATCTGGCAACCACTGCTCTAATTTCTGTTATGTGAGAGTAGTTAGGCCTGTTTTAGAGTTTCATATAAGTGAAATAATTCAGTTATTCATTCATTCATTCATTCATTTGTCCAGCCTAATTTGCTCAGAATGATGTTTTGGAGTTACATCCAAATTTTTCCATGAAGCAGGTTTTTTTTGTTTGTTTGTTTTCTTCCCCTTGAGCATCATATTATATTATATACCATACTAAACTTTATCCATCCTTCTATTGATGAAATTTTCTTTTACTTTTCAGCTATTTTGAATAATGCTATTATGAGCATTCATGTCTGAGGCTTTGCGTAGGTAAATGTTTTCATAACTTTTAGGTAATTGTTGGTTCTTTTCAATTTCTCTCAGAAATGTTTTGTAATTTTCAGTATGCAGATGCTAGTATAAAACTGATTTGGGAATGAGATATCTATTTTAAATGTTTTTCTTTTATTTAACTTGCCAATATTTTTTTTTTGTGGATTTCTACATCTATATCTATAAGGGTCATTGGTCTATACTTTCCTATTTTTATAATGTCCATGCCTGATTTGTATATCAAGGATGTCCTTTTTTGTTATCAAGGTCAGAAAGCTGTTCTCCAAAAGTAACTTGAGAAGTGTTTTCTCCTCTGTTTTCTGAAAACATTTGTATAAGCTTGAAATTATCTCTTTAATATTTGATAGAATTTACTAGTGGAATCATGTGGTCTTAGGGGTTCATTTGTGGAAATTCTTTAAATTATAAAGTCAATTTTTGTAGTAAGGACAGGTTGTTTATATTTTCTCTTTATTCTTCTGGTAGTTTTAGTAGTTGTGACTCCACAAGCATTTATCCATTCCATTTAAACAGGCTATATTGGTGTTCATTATTTATAATATTCATCCTATATTACTGTAACATCCATAGATTCAGTGGGATGGTACTTTTCATTCTTGATGTTGGTTAATTTTCATCCTCTATTTTTCACTTGCCCAGTTTAAAGGTTTTTGAATTTTATTGTTTTTTTTTTCAAATAACTTTTGGTTTCTTTCCCCCCACCACCCCATTTGTTTTATGTGTTAGGTCATTGCTTTCTTCTCTTTATTGTTTGTATCCTACTTAGGGATTAATTTTTTCTATCACAACTTCTTCTTTTTTCCTTCCATTGATTTTTATTTTATTTTATTTTGTTTTATTTTATTAGTTTCAAGTATATAGTACATTGGTTAGACATTTACATATTTTATAAAACAATCCACTTAATTGCTTTCTCTCCTCTGGCTCTCCACCTAGCCATTACATTAATGCTAACTGCATTCCCTATGCTGTGCTCCCCGTCCCCGTGACCATCTGTCAACTGCTAATTTGTACTTCTTTAACCCTTCACCCCATTCTCCCAGCCCCCCAACCCCCTCCCCTCTGGCCGTAACCAGATTGTCCTCTATATTTGTCCATCACAATTTCTTGAGGTAGAAGCTTACATTATTGATTTTAGTTATTCATTTCTTATATATTATTTAAAGCTAAAAAATCTTCCCAAAGCATTCTTTTGGATTTGTCCTCCAGATTTTCATATGTTGCATTTTTATAATCGTTTTTTCAAAATATTTTCTATATTTGATAAAATTTCTTCTCCTACCATGAGTATTTTGCTATATAGTACTTTGTTTCCAAATTTGGGAATCTTTGGAGTTGTTTGTATTGTGCAGTTTCTCATAAAATTCCATTGTGATTGGAGAACATGCTCTCTCTAATTTCTATCATTTAAAATTTGTTGAGCTTTTTTGTGGCTCAGCATATGTTCTATATTGGTGAATGTTTCATATATAATAACACTATGTATTTCCTGCTGTTATTGGATGTAGTGTCTTATAAATTTTATTTTTTTACTTTCTGTAAATCCAAGTCTTCTGTATACTTATTGATTTTTTCTCTACTTGCAGTATCAGTTACTGAGAGAGTTTAAGGTCTAGTATAATTACAAAATTGTCTATTCTTTTAGTCCTATAGTACTTGCTATAAATGAATATACATATATTTGCATATATGTATATTTGCTATACAATACTCCTCCCATCCATGAGATAATTTTCAAGACCCATAGTGGATGCCTGAAATTGCAGATAGTACCAAACTTATATATACTATGTTTTATATGTTTTTTTCCTATACATACATACCCATGATAAATTTTAATTTATAAATTAGGTTCAGTAAGAGATTAACAACAATGATAATTGGAACAATTATAAAAATATACTGTAATAAAAGTTATGTGAATGTGGTCTGTCTCTCAAAATAACTTATTGTTCTATACTCACCCTTTTTGTGATACTACGAGATGATAAAATCCCTACATAATGAAATGAAGTGAGGTGAATGACGTAAGCATTGTGACATAGTGTTAGGCTGCTGTTGACCTTCCGAAGGTATAACAGAATGACAGGCTTTGAGCCACGAAGTTGTCATGTCTTCCATCTATAAATTTAATGACTTTTTCTTCTTAACTAAGCACCATGCACAGTGGTTGTAATGTTTGCCATTTGAGGTATGACAGCAAAAACTAGCATGATTTTATTTTTCCTTCTTCACATTTTCACCAATATGAGATTTGTTTGTACCAACCTCAGCATAAAATTGCTTTTGTTTTCCTCTCCTAAATATGTTGAGAGCTTTCACCTTTTTATTTAAAGCATCTATGGCTTCTCTTCAGCATAACCACTTTTGCACTTTGGGACCATTATTAAGTAAAATAAGGGTTACTTGAACACAAGCACTGTGATACCATGACAGTAGATCAGATAACAGAGAGAGCTACTAAGTGACTAGTGGGTGGGGAGCATATATAATGTAGATACACTGGACAAAGTGATGGTTCACATCCTAGATAGAATGTAGCAGGACAGTGTGAGATTTCATCACAATACTTAGAATGGCCTGCAATTTAAGACTTATGAATTGTTTATTTCTGGAAATTTCTGTTTAATATTTTCAGATTACAATTAACTACAGGTAACTGGAACTGCAGAAAGTGAAACTGTAGATACGGAGAGACTATCATATTTGCTATATTTAAATACGCGCGTGTGTGTGTGTGTGTGTGTGTGTGTACACACTTTACCATTTGTAAATATTTAGTTTTGCTGTGTTCTTAATTAATTGACCCTTTATTACTATGATATTTTTGTGCACCTAGTAATATCCCTTATTCTAAAGCTAACTTTGTAAGTTACTAATAGAGATACTCTGTCTTATGATTTGTATTTTGAATGCTATATATTTTCTCATAGTTTTACTTTAATCTTTCAGTATATTTATAATTATAGTGTGTTTCTTAAAGGCTGGATGTAATTGGGTTTTGTCTTTTAGTGGATAAATTCTGAAAAGCTTCACATTTTAATTAGAGTAATTAGGTCATTTATATTTACTATATTTTATATATTATCAGGTTTAAGTCTACTATTTTTGTATTAGTTTTCCATTTATCTATGTATTCTTATTCTTTTTTTGTTTTCCTTTCTGCTTTCTTTTGTATGGAGGTAACAGTTTCCTTCTTTGCAAGAAATCTTCATCCTTCTTGTTGTATATCCTACAGTGCCTTCTTAGACGTATTTCTACTATAATTCAGTAGTAGTTATAAGGTTTTAACATGCATTATTACTTTTTCATGGTCAGTATTCTAATTGTATATAATTACATGTCTATCCATTTTCCAAAGTGAACAACCAGGTGCATTACTTTAAATTTTGACCACTGAATTTCATTTTATAATTGTCTTTCAGGGGTGTCTCTAAAAGGGACTCTTGCTGCAGCTGTCCACTTTTGGGTAGTGACTGCATGCCATACATGACCATTGTAAACGAAGCTCAGGTTTTCTCTTTCTCTGTTACTTGATGGTAGGGAACTCCCCCATAAAATCATAGGTGCAGGCTGGAAGAGAGAAAGTATTATGACAGGAATGGGATTTGGGCCATTTCTTCATATAACTTGTACGTTCAGGGATTGTTTGAGTCTGATCTTTATATACCACTTTTATGATGGGGTTCTACTGTATATGCTTGGTGGGTTAAATAACACTCAGTTCACAATGGGCAGTTCAACTCACATGGTACTTGGTGGCCCATCATTAAACATGTTTCTACTAGGGTCCAGTAGTAGGCCAAAAGCTATTTCTCAAAAGGAGAGTGGTTATCCACAGAGAATGGTAAGATTTGCACCCAAATTCTAAGGGTTTGCCAAAGGTACCAGTGACATCCCCATCTGACAATAACAGTTTAAACACCACTAGATCTGCTGGATAATATAATCCAAGTGGCAGAACAGTTCACATGGCAGCCTGGAACTGTTGCAGAGCCTTCTCTTGTTCTAGGTCCCACTCAAAAATAGCATTTTTTTGGGTCACTCAGTAAATGGACCAGGGTAGCACAGCCCTATGAGGAATATGTTGCCTCTAAAATCTAAAAAGGCCCAGAACAAAAGAGTATCCAGTCTGACCTCAAAATTGATTATCTCATTCAGACCATTTCCAAATTGCTTCCAATGGATCAGCTCCATTTGGAAATTAAAGTGGAAAATCCTGCTAAGCTTTGTTTGATTCTATAGGAGAAATCAGTATGCAAAGGTTTTATAGAACTCCCGAATATCTCTTAGACCACAGCCTGAAGGAAATCTGTAAATAGCTGTGTAGTATCAATAGAATAGCCTATCATGGAATGTTCATTTGTAATCTAAAACTTTTACTTATGTGAATAGTTACATTTTAGTATAAATTGATCATTCAGTTTTCCTTTATAGACATGAACTAAGCAAAGTCATCTTATTACATCAAAATTTTTAATTTCCTATAGTTGGAAACTGTTAAGGAATTGATTAGAACCAAATAATTCCATATATATAGGAAAGGTGAAAAAACTGAGAAGTACTTTATGTTTTAATGAATCTGAAACTGTGTACATGGGGCTTGAAGGCACCTTTCACTGACTGCAAAAATAGTGAATTATTTTTCAAAATAAAATCTAGATTTGTAGGCATAACATATTGTGAGATAGAAAGGCAGAATCTCTTATTTGTTTATTTTTATTGTGGTGATATTGCTTAATGAATACAGTAAGTTTCAGGTGTATGATACAACAGTAAGGTGTGTGTGTGTGTGTATATATATATGTATATATATGTATATATGTATATATATATGTATATATATATGTATATATATGTGTATATATATGTATATATATGTATGTATATATTGTATAGTGTGTTTACTGCTCACAGTTAGATTTCTTTCTGTCACCACATATTTTACTCCATCTACCTCCCCCATCCCTGCCACCCTCTGGTAACCACTAGTCTATAGTTCATGTCCATTAGTCTCTGTTCATTTGTTCTGTTCATTTGTTGCTTTTAGGTTTATACCCCGCATCTAAGTGAAATCATGCGGTTTTCAACTTTTTCTGTATGGCTTATTTCACTGAGCATGATTATTTCAGGGTCCATCCATGTTGTTGCAAATGACAGTATTTCATCTCTTCTTATGGCTGAGTAATATTCCATTGTATATATGTACCACAGCTTCTTTAGCCAATCATCTATTGTAGGACACTTTGGTTGCTTCTATGTTCCAGCCATTGTGAATAACGCTGCTATAAATGGTGTGCAAATATTTTTTTGGTTATGGGTTTTCAAGTCTTTGGGGTAAATACCCAGTACGGGGATTGCTGGATCACATGGTAGATAAAGTCTCAGTTTTTTGAGGAACCTCCATACTGTTTTCTATAGTGGCTGTACCAATTTGCAGTTCCTCCAGCAGTGTATGAGGGTTTCTTTTTCTCCACATCCTCTCCAGCATTTGTTATTACTTGTCCTATTGATTATAGCTATGCTAACAGGTGTGAGATGGCATCTCATTGTGGTTTTGATTTGCATTTCCATAATAGCTAGCAATGTTGAATATCTTTTCAAAATATTTGTTGGTCTTTTGTATGTCCTCTAGGGAGAAGTGTCTGTTCAGATCCTCTGCCCATTTTTTGATTGGATCGTTTCTTTTTTTGTTGTTATTGAGTTGTTTGAGTTCTTTGTATATTTTTGATATTAAGCCCTTATAGGAAGCATTCCTTGCAAATATATTTTTCCATTCAGATGGTTGTCCCTTTACCTTGTTGATGGTTTCTTTAGCTGGGGCAGAAGCTTTTTAGTTTGATGTAGTCCCATTCATTTATTTTAGCTTTTACTTCCCTTGCTTTTGAGGTCAGATTCATAAAATCCTCTTTAAGTCCAAGGTCCTTCAGTTTAGTTCTTATGTTTTCTTCTCTGCATTTTATTGTTTCAGGTCTTGTGTTCAGGTCCTTAATCCATTTTGAGTTAATTTTGGTGCGTGGTGATAGACAACAGTCTAGCTCCATTCTTTTGCAGATGGATTTCCAATTGTCCCAGCACCATTTATTGAAGAGGCTTTTCTTTCTCCACTGTATGTTTTTGGCTTTTTTTGTTGAAAATATTTGCCCATATAAATATGGGTTTACTTCTGGACTCTTGATTCTGTTCCACTGGTTCGTGTGTGTGTGTGTGTGTGTGTGTGTGTGTGTGTGTGTGTGCGCACGCGTGCGCATGTGCACGTGTGTGCACGCTTGCCAATACCATGCTATTTTAATTACTGTCGTTTTGTAATATAATTCGAAGTCAGGCAGAGTGATGCCTCTAGCCTTATTATTTTTTCTCAGGATGACTTTGGAAATTTGGGGTCTTTTTTGTTTCCATACAAATCTGATAATTTTTTGTTCTATTTCCTGTGGTCCTTCTTGTTTTGTTTTATATTCTTCACTTCTGAATCTTTGGCATGTGGTTACCATTACAAATATGTAGAGGATAGTTACATATATAGTAGTCTATTTTCTTCTGTGTATGCCTTATCTCAATTCCCCTTTGAGAATTTGTATCTTTGAATCCTCTGCTTTTTTGTTATTGTTGTCTCAGTTTGTCCCTATGTATGCTGAACATTCATTGCTATCTTGCTATAGAAAATCTCTTATTGTTTAAGCTTATAATGCACTGTTCTTAATAAGGGTTGTATTCCTCTTCTTCTATCTGACTGCAAGTTGCCTTACTCATAGTTATGTATTTTTTGTCATTTTGTTTTAGGTGAGCCTACCCCTTTCATTATTTCCTGTAATGTAAGCCTGGTAGTGGAGAAGTCCCTCAATATTTATATGTCTGGAAAGGTCTTTATTTCTCCTTCATATCTAATGGAGAGTTTTGCTAGGTACATTATTGTTGGCTGATAGTTCCTTTCATTTAGTAGCTTGAATTTTTGATTCCACTCCTTTCTTGTTTGTAAGGTTTATGCTGAGAAGTGTGATGATAAGCTAATGGGCTTTCCTTTATAGGTTACTGTCTTCTTTTCTCTGGCTGCCCCGAGAATTTTTTCTTTGTAATTAATTTTCAATTATTTTAATATAATGTATCTTGGAGAAGGCCTTTTTGGGTTGAGATAATTTGGACTTCTGTTGACTTCTTGAATTCCAAGCTCTAGTTCATTCCTGTGGTAACTCTTATTTGCATATCCTTTTCTCAGATGTGCTTGTGTGCAGGTTGGGTGTTTTTTGTTGATTTTTAGATGTTCAGCTTATTATTGTTTCAAGGGGAGAAATCTGGGGACATCTCTCACTTCACCATTCTCTGACCAGGCAGAATCCTTTAAACATAGGTTTTCCTAGAAATTTTATATGTTATTGTATATAAAATTGTGAAGAAAATAAATTTTTGAAGTTTCTATGGATTTATTTAAATGATTCAAAATTTATAATAATTCCTTCCTACATCAATAAGACAACATTAGGACAACTACACCAGGGGAGAATAGTAAGGATGCCAGGAGACTATAAAGAAAGTTACCATTATTTAAAAAAAAAAAAAACAAACAAACAAACGAAAAACGATAAATTCAAGTATATTCTGACATAGTCTTTTGTCATTTACTTTCTCATAATTAAAATTCGGAAAGAATTGAAATCAATTAAAGATTCAGTTAAAGAAATATAAAAGGAAAGCAGAATAAAAATGTCATCTGCAAGATGGTGCAATAGAAAGCCCAGAGCCATCACCTCCTGCCTCCCACCTCCCAAACACACCAAGTAAACAACAACTTATGAGCAACGTCATTTTGTGAGAAATCAAACTACTTGAAAGGTTTCTGTACCTTGAAAGAAAATGAAATCAGACTTACCCGGGCCTGTAGGGAGACTCTGGACACTATCTGCCAGTGTCCTTGACCCTGGGACAGTACCATTGATTAGGAAAAAAAAAAGTCCCTAGCTCCTGGCTTCATGTAGGAAAGAGGATGGGTTGGTTTGCATTTCCAAAGCCCTAACATTTTTGATAGGGCTCCCTAGAGAACTGGCTTCTGTCTTGCCAGTCTTTGGAGCTCTAATGGGTTCTGCACAGTGTAGCTTCCTAGAGGAGAATTAGATATGGTGGTTTGACCTGGTATATGCCATATATAAAAGTCAACTTAGAATGGGGGGCTACATAAAGTCAAAAAGTCCCACAGCAAAGAAAATGGTCAACAGAGTTGAAAAACAGACAATGGAATGGGAGAAAATATTTATAAACCGTATATGTGATGAGAGCTTAATCTACTTATAAGGAAATCCTATAACTCTTCAATTTAAATAGCAAAAAATCTAATAATCTGATTTAAAAATGGGCTAACGACTTGAATTTCTCTAAAGGAGACTTACGAATGGCTGGCAGCTATATGAAAAAATGCTCAGTGTCATTAAACATTGGGAAATGCTAATCGATACTGAAATGAGATATCACTTCATTGTCACTTTACTGTCAGGATGGAATTTATTTAAAAAAAAAGTGTTGGTGAAGAAGTAAAGAAAGTGAAACCTTGGGCACTGTTAGTGGCTGTGCAGAATGGTACAGCTGCTATGGAAAACAGTTTATCCACAAAGATTAAAAATAGAGCTACCACATGATCCAGCAATCATACTTCTGGGCACTTATTTAAAATAATTGAAATCAGGATCTCAAAAAGATATCAACACTCCTGTGTTCATTGTAGCTCTATTTACAAGACCCAAAATTTAGAAATAAGTCGATAGTCTAAATATCTATGAACAGATGAATGCATAAAGAAAATGCAATACACACATGTACACACATCCACACACACACAATGGTGTACTAGTCAGCCTTTAAAAAGAAGGAAATTCTACAATATGTGAAAATATGGATGAACATTGAGGACATTATGCTATGAAATGTGCTAGTCACAGAAAAATACTGCATGATTCCATTTATGTGAGGTATCTACAATAGTTAAATTCATAAAGTCAGGGTGGGATGGTAGTTGTAAGGAGTTAGAAAGGAGGAAATGGAGAGTTACTAATCAACAGCATAAAGTTTCAATCATCAAAATGAGTAATTGTTAGAGATTTGCTGTACAACATTGTACCTATAGTAAAATGTACACTTAAAAATTTGCTGAGGTTAGATCATATTATGTTCTTACCACAATATATAAAATTTTAAAGAAAATAGTCAATGTTGACTTCTGTTGACCATGTAGAAAATTAAGGGCCATTCCTTTTGCAATAATAGAACTATTTTAAAAAGAAAAAATAAAGGACATTTTTATAAGATTTGTGTTTACACAATCTAAACAAATTTTTAAAGAAATTTAACAACATAGGTACAAATTAATTTTCTAAGCTTCCATTGTTTTTAACTACTTTTTTGCCAACCTTATTTTTTCTTATTTTGATCTAAGAGGAAGGCTATTTCCACACCAGTACTTCAAAGAGCAGGAAAGTATGAATAATCTTTAAGTTTGCTGCTCATACATCTCAAAAGGTTTTGTGTATTTATTTGTCTCCATCAGAAAAATGGCTTCTTTTCAGGTCCACAGAGGATCTAAACTGCTCCCTGACTATGAGAGAGAAGTCTGCATTATATGAGGCAATATTAAAGTTGTATTTGCCTATACTTAACAATTCCTGCATCTTTTCTTCCCAAGTTGGAAATTTCTAAATCAGAAATCAAGGAATAGGGGGAGATGAAAATCAAAATTCAAGGAAACTCCCTTATAACTTGTGAAAACCCCATGATGATTCTTTTCTAATTAGAAATGATTTCTCAGGAAAAGATAGCCATTTTTAAAAACTCTCTGCTTTCTCTATTGAATTAAAGCTGAAATTTGTATAAAATTAATTTGCTTCAAATTACTTTCTAGTTATTGTCAAGCTGCTTCTCAGAAAATTGTAGACCTTTTACTGGGCATTTAAAGAATAGATTAGTACCGAAGTTTTAGCACAAAGCCGTTAGAGAAAAAAATAGTGTTATCAGTCCATTTTTCAGGTGGATACCAAGGACAATATGTAGAATCAAGATTACCAGTGGCTCTAAAATCTACCATGAGAATGTTTTTTTTTTTCAGTTATTCACGTCACTCATATGCTTGAATTTGACCTACCTCTATCTTCTCTAATTCTCGAGAATTAAGGAACAGGGTTCATTGATGTTGCACACTTTTTGTTATCTGTTTTTTCAACATTTAAAAATAAATATTTATGTGATTAAAAAAAGCAAAGAGCATAATAAAGATATAAGTGCAAATTATAAAATTATTAAGCAGCAAATATAATTGTTAAAATGTAAAGGCCAACATTTAAAAGGAAAAACAATAAAATTATCAAAACATCTTTTGTTTTTTCAAATATAATGGGAAACTAGGGAAAAATTACAAATGAAAAGTTAATGTTAGGTGAATGAGTATAATACAGAAGTAAAGGAGATATGAAAATTAGATAAGAATACTATGAAAGATGTTTTAGTCATAAATTTAAGACTCTATAGAGAGGAATAGTTTTCTAAGAAAAATATAATTTAAAAATATTGATCACCATGGTACACACCTGGTAGGAAATGTAGCCTAAAATTTGAGAATAATTATTCTCAAGCTAGAGTGCCTGTGTTTAAATCCTACCTTTGGCACTTACAAGAGATATAATCTATCATAAGTTTTAAATTTTTGCAGTGGTTTTCGATTAGATTTTGTGAAATGATAATATTTACCTCCTAATGTGTTAGAATTAAATAAATTAATATTTTAAAGCACTTAAAATTGTATTCATTGGAGATAGTTACATACATATTAAAAATAAACTATAATTTAAAAAATAATTTAACAGTAAAAATTATAGCTTGAGACCATTTTAGAATATAGATACTAGAAATCAAATGCAGTGTACTTTTAAAAGAACAATGAGTTTACTACATCTGACAAATTGATGTTCTAAATATGAAAATGTTCCTGCAGGTGTTTTAATGATTGCACATATCTGAACATGTAGGAAGAATGCAATAACCTAATAAACAAAGCTCTCAAGTAAGCAATTAAGAAAAATACTAAAGGGTTTGGAAATAAACAGGGCTAAACAGCCTGAAATAAATTGTGGGATAACATCTGTGATAGTAAGTTCAAGCTGAAACTACAACTGTCCTATAGATATTTTCCAGTCATGGTAAATAAGAGGCTTGCTTTTAATAGCCAATGGTGTAAGAGCCAACAGTTAATTTCAGCAAGATGAATAAGAGACAATTAAAGAGTTATAGCTTAGTAAAAAGGAGGTATACATCATATAAATCTTTATAATAAAGCAAAAATAAAAAATATTTCAGAGGATATGGTCATAAATAGAGAAATAAAATGCAAAGGAATAGTTCAAAATAAAAATATCCTAAGGTCTGTATATTTGTTTGAGAGGAGAATATAGATGTTTATTTTAATTTTTAAAGTGTAGTATGCATTTAAAAATTTTAGCAGTAACCACTAAGAAAATAAATATAATTAACTGCCAAAGTAATATAGGGAATAAGTGGAATTAAGAATAAATTAATTTAAAAGAAGACCAAGGAAAACTATGGAAATAACATGGTACATAGCAAGATTAATATGATTTAAAAAAATCTATTAGTAATAATAATATAATGTAAAATTCCAATTATAAATCCCAGACTGACAAACTGGAAAAAAATATATATACATCTCCCTCTTAAAGGATCTAGCAATAAAACTTAAAAATAGATTGAAAAATAAAAATACAAAAAGCAATAACAAGCAAATACTAACTTAACGAAAAAATTACCGTCAGGGTAAATGTACTTCAAGACAAGAAAGAATTATTGAGCCTGCTTAATTAATGATTAAACACACAATTTATCTGAGAAATAGAGCATTATAAAGTGAATGTATCTGATATTGATATATAAATAAAAATTAAGAATATTATAGAAATATTCACAAATTCGCCATTGGAGCTGAATATTTAAATTATTTTCTCAGTATGTCAAAAAAGCAATATTTGAGTGGATAGTGAATGTTTGAATAACACACTAATCTAAATGTGCATTATTTTCAAGCACATGTAGAATTCCTGAATTTTGACTACACACTATTGCATAAAATTAACATCAGCAAAAATCAAAGACTGTTATACAGACAGCCCTGTGTGACTACAGCATAAATTATCTTAGACTTTAGTGTAAAAAAGAAATTAATCAACTTTATAAATTTGGAAATATACACCTCTAAACATACATTTCTAAAAAAGTTCTTTAATAGAAACAGAAATAAACAATACTGTAAACTGCATATAAAAATTTATAGAATGAAACTTAAGTGGTGCTTCAAAGTTAAGTCATAGCTTTAAATAAAAAGAATAAAGTTAGAAAATATTACTTTGAAATAATAAATAGGATAAACAAATGTAATGGAGGTATTAACAAAGAAAAAGCAAAATTTGAGGAAATAAAGAAGATAGAATGAAGAGGAGCCATAAGGCCAAAAATTTCAATGACATGTGATAAAGCACAGATTGAGAAGAATTGAACATTTTAGAAATTTATTCCAAAAACATCAAAATTTAGATAACTTAATATTTTTCCTAGAACAAAATTTGTATAGAATAAAATTCCAGAATGTTTCTTTAAACATATCAGCATTTAAAAGTTAATATCTGCTTTTATAAATAATCCTATGAGTTCTACACAGTTAATATTAAGCATTAAAAATTTTCAAAAATTAATCATTTCAATCTATTTTTTTAAACAATTTAAAAAGGGGACTTTTAAATTATTTTAAATATCTATAGTACATTCAGAGCAGGGCAACATAAACACTAAGTCATCGTCTTTTCACTTACAATTACAAATGTAAAAACTTAGTATTTAACATCAATATGTAATTCCATGTTTTTCATACATGGTTTCCATTTCCGTATTAAATAGACCAATATCTAGATTCTTGATTACATTCCATTGGTTTATCTGTCTCTGTGTGACTATCATCTTAATGACTGTAGTTTTTATAGTTAGATATTTGGCATCTCCACCTTGTTGTTCAAAATTATCTTGGGTGTTTTTGGTTCCTGCTTTATTTTAATCACATTGTGACTATCTTTGACGTTTTGTTTAGAATTGTATTTATTATGGATTAATCCAAGGAGAATTGATAGATTTTTTGCATGGAATTTTCATATTCTTGAATATTTTTCTCTCAATTATATTATTGCTATTATATTTTGTCACTGGTGCATAATAATACAGTGCCTTTTATATATAGATTTTTATATTCAGTGTTATTGCTGAAATCCCCGATCACTTCTAATTTGTTTATTTCACTTATGAAATTTCCAAACATGGAAGTATTTTTCTAAGTTTTTAATACTCATAGGCTAGGATTTCTTGATTTAATATTGAAGTTGTGACAGTGGACTTTGATTCTAGTTTTGAAGAGAAGGCACCATTTAAAATCATATCTGGAGTTATAACTTCAACAGTTTGAGTTCTGTGTAGAGCTAGTTTGCCAAGAGCTTTTTCATAAATGAATGCTGAACTTTTTTGAGTATGTTTTCTCCATAATTTTTTTTTAAATCTATTAAATATTGAAGAAGAGCACATTTATGTAATACCTAACCTTAAACTTTTCCATTTCTGAGATATGTCTAATTTTGCCATAATGTGTTGGTAATGAAGTCTTGGATACATTTATATACTTTTACATTTTAAATATAAATACTATTATTTGTTTATCATCTATCATCATCATCTTGATAAAATGAAAGACCATGTAAGGAAGGTTCTGAGTACAAAATCTGACTGGTAACAAGTAACAATAAATTAGTATTGAGCATAATGGCCTTTTGTTTTATCAATAGACTTCATAAATTGCTTTTAAAATGGCACAATTAAGGAAATGTTTTTTCATCTACCAAACTACCATGTAACTGGCTGAGTAAAACATATCTTTGATAGAAAAGAGATGAATGTGGTCCTAATTAGCAATGTGATAAATTAATAATGTCTCCCATATTTGCAAATCAAATGCCTCTTTATTTTTTTATATTTACAAGTAAAGATGGAAGGCAAGTGAACAAGAAGAAAGTAACTTGCAAAAAGCACCACTGGCAGTTCTATTTATTATCATAATGATGCTGTGATGCTAATAATTATCACCATGCAAAGAGTTCTTTGATATGAGTAACAGGTGGAACCTTATAGAGTAAAAACTTGGTATGCAGCCAACACTCTCTATTGGTTTTTGAATGAATAAATTAATAAACAACAAGATGTTTAAGGCCAATGCATCCAGTGAACTCAGCAATTGTACATATCAAAGATACTTTATTTAAGTTATAAAGAATTGTATGAACTTGACTTTTGGAAATCCTGCATTTTATGTCATTGTATTTATTATATCCAGCTATGTGATAGTTCTAAGAAACTACCAAAGAAAATCAATAGTACTGGAGATAAATCACGTCATTTTTATCCAACCTAATATATTTCTTGATTTATCATAGAGTTTGAGTATCAAATGTGTCCTGGGCCAGTTAATAAATTCTCTCTGGACTCAATTTTTATCTGTTTATGTAACAACTCAAAAAAATGTGAGTTGGAAATTATAAGAAGGAAAATACATTTCTAGAAAATATAAGAATAAAAAGATCTGCAAAGAAAGAGATCTTAAATCAACTGTTAATAAATAACCAGTATGGTATTCCAATAAAATTAGGCAAAATCAAGGTATTTAGTAATAGATGTGGCAGTATCTGGACACATCATTTACTTTCATTGCACCTCTGTGTAAATGGATGTGTGGATCATTCTTTCTGAAAGCTATGCCTTGGAAAGATCCATAACATTATTTACTGCTGAACATCTATACATATATGTATACATCTGTACTTATTTTTTAAAATATAAAGTGCCACCTTATATCTGCTGAGAATTCAAGGGAGTGGTTAAACTTACTAAAACAATTAAATATAAAGTGTTTGGAAACTTGGAAATGGAAATGCAGAATATGCCTGTGTTAGATAACACTGTCTAAAAAATCATATGTTCTTTCTGCTTCTTTAACAATGAAAGGGGACGATTGACTTAGTTGAGTGAATCAGATTTCCTAAATTCAGCTCTAAATTTGCCCCCTCTCTAGTACTGTGACCCAACTCACTTAATTTCTGTGAGCCTTAGCTTCTTTATTCATAAATTGGATGAATTATTCAGTAATAGTCATTGAATTATTCAATAACAATCCCTAACTTGTGGGATTAAATTTTTAGGAATGTCTAAAATCAATGTAAAATATAAAGTTTACTTTTTTCATTCACTAATAGGTATACACAATTGAGAATAAAGAATGAAAATGTTTTGAAATCACTCATATCTAGTCATAATCATAAAAATGGAAATTATGAATTTACTTGTCCTAAAAGATTTTTTTAAAATAATAGGTGAAAGTAACTACTGCATAAAATTTCAGAATGTAGACTCAGGATAGAGTTTTGAAAAATATCACTTGAAATGGATATGCTGATAAAAATGAACTATCTAGAATAGTCAGGTATAGTAAATTTGTTAGGAGTTTGCAGGGGTAAAAATAAATCCGTAACATGGAACAAATTTTCGAACTTAAAATTAGAAATGTGGCCTATGTCCATTCTTTGGAAAACGAATTGCTGTTTTTATTTAAAAGCAGACATCTGTAGCAACTCCACAGATTATGAGAATTGTGATCAGAAACACAGCATATGGTACCAAGTGATGAATCTGAAGATATACAGCTAAGTTTAGTTCTAAAATTTCTAAATTTCACTTTAAAACTAAGAAACATTCTGGCGTCATTTTAGCATTACATGGAGTTAATATATGATCTCATTCTTAACTGGCCTCTTAAAACACAAATGTAAATGTAATGCACACTAGCTATTTGGTCTTTCCTAAAAAACACTGTGTTTGTTTATATATTTTTTTTGCTGACAGATGTACTAAAATAAGATTGACAATAAGAGAAAAAATATATATGTGTACATATTATGTAGATTTCAAATTTATATGTAGCTATAAAACTCATAAATAAAGCATACAAGTAGATTAAGATTTTACTTATACACTAAAACAATTATGATAAAATTAGGAAAGTTATTTAAATTTTTCAGATTCTCATATTCTAGATGGATGATATTCAACCATCCATTCATAGTTATATAATTGATAAAGTTAACCCATAATATATGCAAAGTAAATTATAAAATCTCTAACTTTATGCAAAATGCCTAATGAGAATAATGACTAGAATCCTGTTATTTGCAAAACATCCATTTTATCTCAATATTAAAATAAGATGTGAGACATATTCAAGAGTACTTTTCATATTGGTAGATTAGAAAGAGACAGTTTTGTTTTGACAAAAATTCCGAGGGTTCTTTTATTCTTTCTCCTTGTTTTAAAATACCTTTAGTTACAGTTTTTTTTACTAGTGCATAGCCCCTTTCAGGTGCAAGAAATAATTTTACTATTGTGTTGATCCCACCAGACATTGGAAGAATGATGGGACCATCCATCTATGTTTCTTCACTACTTGCATATTTGGACACAGAAGAATTATTGTACTGTCCTCATGCCGTTTATAGATGTTTGTATTGGGATGGGGACAGTGGGTGTGTGATAGACTCTCTTTAAGCCATTTGCCTAAAAACATAATTAAAACACTTTTTCAGTCCCTACTTTCTTAAAGTCTTAGGTTAGTGGTTAAGAGCACAAACCAAGGAGCCAAACTACTGGGATTCAAATCTCAGGTCCTGCACTTAACTTGCTGTGAGGATTTAGGAAAGTTATTTGACTTCTCTGTACCTCAGTTTTCGATTTGCAACATATGGGAAAGTAGTTTTATCTTACCATGTTTTTATGAAGTTTAGGTGGAATAATTGATGAAAGTAATTTATGTCATTGTCTGACATAATAAACACTCAACAAATGATAATATTTATAATCTATGTATCATGATTTGACATTTACCATATGATCACCAATTACCTTGTTCCTGGGCTCATCCAGGAAAATGAAACCAATTTATATGTTGGTTAGATCTCTAAACCTATTTATGTGTTTAAGTCCGTAATTTTAGTCAAGTCTTAGAAAAGAAAGGTGATAAAGCTTCTTCTCAGAAATTTAGTACCATCTAAGGTCTTGGATATGGGGTTGATTATTATAATTATCCTTTAAAAACCTCTTTTCCAAGCTCATAAGAAACTATATCTGTTATCCTTATGCTGGAAGGATGGGAAGCTTGGAAGCCTATAATTGCCTCATCATGTAACCACTTTGGCTTATTTCTCCTCAGAGTCTGAGATTTCCAAATTCAAAATTATTTTCTTGGCTTCTACTGTAACAGTTTTATCTCAGTATGTGTGTGTGTGTATGTGTGTGTGTGTGTGTGTGTGTGTGTGTGTGTGTGTGTGTGTGTGTGTGTTTAATTGGAGTGTAACAAATTACCACAAATTTAGCAGCTTAAAACAACATGCATTTATTTGTTCAAGCTCTGTAGTTTAGAAGTCCAGGTGGGCTCCTCTGGGTTTTCTGTTTAGGATCCCACAGAGTCAAAATCAAGATGTCAGCCATCCAGGGCTTTTATTTGGAGGCTCTAGGGAAGAATCTGTTTCCAAGATTCTTACTATTGCAGAATCTAATTTAATTCAGCTATAGGTACATGGTCAATTTCCTTACAGGATGGTGGATTAGGGTTGCTCTTTGCTTCTAGGGCCTCTCTCAAGTTCTTTCCACATGGTCCTTTCATTTCCCAACTAGCAACATTGCATCAGATTCCCTCATGCTTCCAATCTCTGATTTCTTCTTCTACCAGCTGGAGAAAACTTTCTGCTTCTTTTCTGCTCAAGTGATTAGATGAAGCCCACGCCCTGTTTTAAGGGAGACTAAATAAAAACCTTAAGGACACTTGCAAAATTCCTTTTGCCGTGTAGCAGTATCATCACAAGAGTATTATTGGTGGATAAAGGTTATGAGGACCATTTTAGAATTCTGCAAATCATGCTCAGGCAATAGGTATGTGAAGATCTAGGGCTCTGGTTCTGTAGAGAAGTATTAGGGTAATAGGATTTCACACACAAAAAATATACAGTCAAATAATATTTAAAAATATTTTACCAACACATGCATTGTGTGTCATTTTTCATAGACAGTTACGTGTCAAAACAATTGCTTCATAAATTATTCTTAAATGAGTGAATGAATATAAGTGAGATGGGACTAGGGCCTGATCGCATTTGTCTGTTCTCCACTTTGTCAGTATAATTGCTAACTATTTGGTCATTTTATCTTAAATCATTATTTTCTGCATTATTATTTTAAAATTCTGTTTTTCAAATGAGTTAATTCATGTTATTTTCTTAAGGACAGTGTTCATTGTAGAATTTTTCTGTTTCAATTAAGTTTTTGTTTAAAATTTTGTTTTGTTATCAATTATATTTGGCTTTAAAATTTTTAATTAGGAAATTATTGGTTTATAATTTGCTTTTTCTATAAGGTTCTAAAAGTTGCTTTAAATATTATTAAGCATTATGACTGCATCCAAAAAAATTTTTTTTTAATCTAGTCTTTTGAGGATGAACTTAACATAGTTATCTTATTCCCTTTCCCTCTCCTGTGAAGGATATAGCCTATTAGTTGTAAATTCCTTGGTACACCTTAGTTTTTTTAATCATAAAAAATCTGGAACAGAAATGTACAAAAAATATATTTTTTTTAGTTTTCACATGATCGTCTTGCCTCAGACTATATGCTGAAGAACTAGTTTCTCTCAGATTGAGCAGATAGCCCAACCAGAAAACTAGTTACAGATTTGAGGATTAATAAGATCTGCCTTTATGTTGCTGGTTTTCAAACATACACAGACTTTTAACATGAGAGGATACAGAGCACCATCAATTTTCTCATCTAGTTCTTCTATTAAATAAAATATAATTTAAATGGTAGAAATATACATTTACCCTGTCCAATGAAAACAGAATTTAGCATCTTAGCACTTTTTGCCTTGATATTACTGATGAGAAATTTTAAGTATTTGTTTAAAGGAATGCACTTCAGTAATTTGGTGCTAACGGGCTAAGCTTTCTATGAAACCACAGAAAATTCTATTCTGTAGTTTTCTGGGTTATGCTTTTATTGGGGGAAATATCTACTTTAGACTTTAGAATGAGAGTTTCTCCTCACCACAGTCATCTATATTATTTGTCTGGAGGCCATCATTCAAAAACATTTATTTTCAGATGTCTGCCTCAGAAGTCATAATTCATTTGAATCCTTCAGAACCATACAAGCTTCTTAGATATAATCTCTCCCTTCACTCTACACATTGCCTTTCCAAACAATATGACAAAATATTAATAAATTTAATGTACCTATCACTTACTGGAAATTTCTGAATTTTGTAAGCATCTGTTTCCTCCTGCTGCTAATGAGCATGAAATCCAATTAAGAATCATGATAGGTGAAAGAATAGCATTCTTGGATTTACAGGCAATTAGCCAATAGAATTTAATGTGTAGTTTTCACTCTCTGGGCATTTCAATTACAGTCATGCCCATATAGTCATAGTTTGGTCCAAAAGAGACAGTATATATGATGGTGGTCCCAAAAGATTATAATGGAGCTGAAACAGCCTTATCACTAAATGATATCATAGCCATAATAATGTGGTAGCACAATGCATCACTCACATGTTTGTGGTGATTCTGGTATAAACAAACCTACCGTACTGCTAATCATATAAAACTTTAGCACAAACAATTTGGTATAGCACATAAAAGTTGATAATAAATGAATATTACTGGCTTATGTATCTACTATATTGTAATTTTAATCATTATTTTAGACTGTACTCTTTCTACTTATAAAAAAATAATTTGCTCTAAAATAGTATGCTTTGCTATCCTGACAGCAGCTTCATACATCTCATGTTTACTGTCTTTTGATCATTTTCTCTTGTACTTGAATTAATCTCATGTTCTTTTGTACAGTAAGACACTGTACAGGTTTATAACCTAGGGGCAATAGGCTACATCATGTAGCCTAGTTGTATAGTAGGCTATACCACCTAGGTTTGTGTAAGTGCACTCTATGATGTTTGTACAATGATGAAATTGCCTGACTACATTTCTCAGAATGTATTTCTGTCATTGAGCAGTGCATAACTGTATATGATAGACAAGATTTTTCTCCTGTAAGAAACAAACTAGATGAAGAAACTTTTTGAAACTTCTTACATGCCTCCTATTAAAAAAAATTTCAGCAATACTCATTGATTTCTTTTATTAACTATTATTTTACATGCAAACATGGAAGGGAGAAGACAAGTGTTACTTAATATAAGTGTCAAAGAACCTATGCATATTTTATGAAGCTATAATAACTGATAAATCTAGCAGAAACCAGAAAAGAGATATCTGGGGGTAATTCTGTGGCCAGCCAGATAAATTTACTCCTACTCAACTCAAATAACATGCTTATATAAAGAAGAATGGCCAAATAAGTATAAATTTTATATATGATTTTATCATTTTCTCTACTTAGTTGAACTCCGCTAAAGTCCTTTTTTTTTACTTCAGAGAAAGGAAAATGTGACTATTACTGTAATTCTTTTTTTCTGTTAGTGAAAATTGCAATACAAAATAGGTAATGCGACTCTACTGCTGCCCATGAACAGTAGTACCTCAGCATATCGCTACATGAAAGCTTATTTTACTATCACTTAAGGAACTCATTACCCTTTTATGAGGCTTGCATGCTGCTTTACAAATATAGCACTCTAGTAACATTATGGAAGCATCATCATTCTTGCCAGTGGCATTTTTTAAAGCAAGGAAAAACTAGTTTGAAAATAACTTCCTTAGTGTTCTTAGTCTTTTGTACTATGCTAATATTTTTCTAAACTTTTATTAAATTCTGAGTTTTATTTTAGTTCATCCACCATCTGGAAGTTATTAAAATGTGAGAAAGCCTGTATGATTCTGATTTAATTGTTGAGATAAGAAACTTCTTTGGATCATCTTTAATAGAACAGGCTTCAGGCCCATTTTCACAAGAAGCCAATGGAACTTTAACATTAACATTAGTTTATCATTGACATCATTCTGATTTAAATATCAAAACAAGTTATGTCCAAAAAAGCCCAGTTAACTTAGATCACAGCTATATTACGTTAATAATTATAAGTGGCATGTGACAAAATCTCATGTAAGTTCTGTCCCAAGTTTTTTGCTATAAACAAAAACTAAAATATGAAAATTTGTGAGTGATTCAGATTACATATGTAGAGAAAATTAAAGTTTATTTTTATACTATCATTACTCTTGCTTTTTGATATTTTTTCTTAAATAAAAAAGTAGATGGTCAAGTTAGAATAAATTATAGGTGAATACACAGAGTATTGAATATGTCTTGCAGGTAAATATTAATTATCTTGGTGTAATGGTGAAAATAAGAGTGCAGATAGATCCATCTCATGACAGTATACTTCATCTGCTAATTTAGAACATCCGCATTTAAGGCATGCCTCTAAATCCACCTAGAAAAGGACATTTGAAATATCATTAATGTGGTATTATGATGAGAAGGACTACTTTCTCATGTGAGTGTGAATGAGACTTTTTTGAAATGTACTTTAATATATTTGTAAGATAATGAAAGCAGAATGGACAACTAAGGACTTGTTAACTTTTATTGCTCTGTGAAACGATATAGTTCTATGGACAGTCTGAACTTTCTGGAGTTAATATCCACAGTTTCAAGTATGAATAAATTTAAATTATTTATTAATATTAACCTTTTGCCAATACCTACCTGACTACAATCTTTTTAAAAAACAAGACAAAGATTTTTCTCTGTATTATAAAAAGGACCTCCAAGAGCTACCTGTTCAACTTCATTTATTTATTTATGTTTGGCTGGCCCTGATTTGAACCAGGATGTTTGCCAGGGCAGCTGGGGTAAGATGACACTACAGGGATATGAAAAATTCATAACTGTAAAGTATCAGGTAATGAATAACAAATGTATTCACTATTTTGTACATTACATGACAGCTAGCTTTACAATGCTACTTGTTTTTTTCTTATAATGAGAGATCATTATAAAAGTATTAATAGAGATTTTATTACCTAGGAACTTTTACAAAACTAGAGGACACTAAAAAGGGGCTTTCTAACTTATCATACAATTGTGATGTTAACATTCTAAACTCAATTTGTAGTTTTATAACTGAACATGAAATGTATCAAATAAATTTGTCTCAAATTTCCAGATGGACACACAAGACACCTGTATATTTGTTTCAATTATTTCAATATTATACTATGTTAATCCAATTTTATTTTAATTGGATTTGAGATCAGTTTTTAAAGATTTAGACAATTGACTTTGTAATTTTCATGAATGGACCTTTGATTCTTTTTTTTTTTTTTTAATTATCGAGGTGTCATTGGTTAATAAAATCATAAAGCTTTCAAGTATACAATTCAGTAATACTTCATATGTATATTACATTTGTGTCCACCACCCAAAGTTAAATTTCCTGTCATCATCATTGGGAAAATCAATGTTTCCTTTTGACAAAAGGCCAGGTATACAATTCACATAATATGAACTTGGTGTTTCTCTTCCGCTAACTCTGTCTATTCCAATTTACCCATTTGTATCTTAATCTCACTTTATGGAATGCTCAATTATGAAAAAAAATCTAGAAAGGAGAAAACTGTTCAAAACTTTTAGCTACATGGCAGAACTGTATAACTTATGTATTTTATTATTTCTTAGTTTTGTTCTAGCTTAGTCTAGTATATTTTACACACACAATATCATTGCACTGTGTCTTGATAACACCTGGGGACTTGTAAAGGCAGAACCATTTGGGAAAACTGGGCTTTTCCATTCTTATATTTTAGAGAACTGGCTTTTCAAGAAGTAAGAGACAATATGGGCAACTTTTTTTTAGGAGAAGTGAGGAAGAGAAATAGAAGTTTTTTAGGAGAGTGACATATTCAGAGTTCTAATACTAGTTAATAAAGAGGGAAAAGAATGAGGAGCTCACAGTTGTAGGGAATGTCAAGAGGTGCTGAACACTGACTGACTTTGACACCTTTTAGAATTGATTCAAAGTTGAAAATAATTCAACTTTAAAGAAACTTTGGAAAGAATCTGACTTTCAAGGTGTCAGTAAACTGATATTCCATAATTCATCAGATTAGCAAATCTTAATTAAATATCAACTTTGTGAATTGCAAAAAGCTAGGTTCTATATTTGGTAAAGTGTGACACTGTTCTATTGCTAAGGAATGTTAAAAATATGGCCTAAATTTTAATTAAGTTAGATTTGGAATTTCAAATTATACATAGAGAATTACTGAACAGAAATGAAGTTGTCTCATGTGTCCATCTGGAACGTTGAGCCTCAAGATAAATATATTTAACCTACCCTTGTGTTTATTTAAGAAGCTGTATATTACGATTAGAATATTAATATACAAAATAGCATATGAGTAAGAAATTTCTTGAGCCGTGATTGTGATCTGATTAATTGCCTATTAACAGATATTTCTCCATACCATCCTTGTGATAAATTCTAAGAGCAAGATATTGATAATATTTTTACTCACACATTAGTCCAACTGATAGGCTTCATTTGTTAGTTTAGCACATATTTGTTCAGTGTATACTGTCTCCGGGCATTGTTCAAGGCACTAGAAATAAAGGGGTAAATAAATAAATATACATGGTTCCTCTTGATAACATTTATATTTTGGAAATAAATTCTATCAAGGCTAGAGTTTCATTTAGTATTTATAGAGCTGTAATTCATCCCGTAAAGTTCTGTGATACCATTGTCTCATATGGCAAAAGGAGTGAGGAAGGGGCACCTCAACAGCCTTTATATCTCCTGCTATTCACTTTTCTCCTGCTTTATGCTTTACACATCTGCAGTGGTTTATTCAGCTTTATCCCATGCATTCATTTACTAAGTATTTTTGAGTACCTGGGATATTCAAAGCACTGATTTAATTGCTGGTGATACAGAGTTAAATATAGACAGAAGACTACACAGAAAAGATCTCCTAATTAAATCTTGGGTAATACCGCCATTGAGAAGATGAAAATAGCAGGTGTTACTATTGGAAGGAATATAGAATGAATATTCACAGGAGTAGATGGAGACAACACATAAAAAGCCATTAATACCAAAGAAAGAGATAATTTCAATATGAAACAAGTATTTAAAAGCTGTGAGGAATCAAAATAAATTAAGTCTGATAAAATAACTTTTTTTTCTGCCTAGTAGATCACGGAAGTAATATGAAAATAAATGAAAAACAGTTAAGACAACAGATGAGATAATGTAGTCCAGCTTTCTTTTTCAACCAAGAAACAACTACATGTGACAGAAAAGTGGTACTTAGTATTTTAATTTTAATTTTTTTAATTAGCCGTTTCACTCTAGTAGGATAGTCTAGAGTTGTAGATGCAAAGTTATAGCATCATAGCAAAGGCTGAATTCAGCCAAATACTATATAAATCCAGCATGCATCAATCTAGCAACTGCAAATCAGTAAATTAGTATTTTACAAATCTTTGCTTCTGCTTCTAGTAGGAATTTTCAATGACATATTGCTTTTCCTTTATCATCAGTGCTATAATATAGATTGCACACCATTTTAATAATATAAAGTATATATGAAATAGAACTGCAATTTAAACATTTCTAACAATTTATTTTAATAGACTAATAATTTATGTTAACTAGGGAATTATTTTCTCTTATTTATTGTGAAACTTAGAAGTATTACAAGGAGTGTAAGCTTAAGTTTAAAAGGGAAGATCCGATATGGGTAACACTGATGGGCAATATTTTTCATAATGGGTATCTGGAATGCTGATATGCATTAAAGAATTCTGAACAAATATATTAAGATATATCGATTTCAACAAGGTAAAACATGTTTCTCTATTGCAAGACTTCTCAGAGACTTGATAGATCATACAATTTATAAGGGCATAGATTGTTTCTATCATATTACTTCTGTATATTAATTATATAATTCTTAATATTTCCCAGAATGAAAGTGCTGTAGTTCCCAAATATATTTGGCCACACGACCATTTTGTCCCCCCGCAGAGCATCTCACTGTACTGGCACATTTTGGGAAATGCAATATTTGTGTAATTCATGGAAGAGGATTTACTAGGAATACTTTTTGCTAAAACTTCCTCTAGAGCAAATCAAGTAAAAGTCCATCCCAAGAAAAATTCAGTAAGCATCCATTGAATGCCCACGTCCCCAGTTATTGTGAAAAATATTAGTAATGCTAAGGTGACTTGAATCAAGTCCATGCCCTCCAGATTTTGTCATGGTATTTTGAAATAACTTGTGCTTACCTGGCTCACTATACCATAAATACTGGCACGCAGAGTGTGCTATGGGAGCACAGATATGAGGACCTTTTCCCACGTGAGAGTTTAGGGATAGCTTTGAGAAGGAGACCAGGCAGAGCTGAGTCTGTAAGAGTCTGCGTTAGCCATGGAGAGTGGCAGGGCACTGTAGGTAGGAGTTGGAATGGTTGAAGTGGGTGAAACAGCAGAAGGTTTGCAGGATAGAAGTCAGAGAGTTGAGAAAGGTGAAGCAGAAGATACACAAAACCAGAGCTCAAAAGTGTTTGAATACCTTGCTTAGCAGTGTGCTCAACAAAGGGTGAGTTGTTATGGGAGACTCAGGAAGTGTAGGATCCATGTGCACAGGCAAGAAAGATATAAGCACAGGAAAATTTAAGAACAAATATAATGGCAGCAATAAAGTAAGGGAGATACCAAGTAGCTTTTGTTATATACCTACCATGTGCCAAGCACTTTGTATAATGTAATTTTACCCACTTAATAAGCCTGTATGTTTAGTAAACATCACGAACTACTGGCACAGAAGTTGAGAGGTAATAAACATGGACTCTGCATCCAGGCTTCCTGTGTTAGAATGCTGTTTGTGTAGCCTACACTGAGAGGCCTTGGACACTTCGTATAGCCATAGATAGGGACTTACAGATATAGATACATATAGAGACAGACATGTTATATCAATGCCTTTACCCATAAAACAAACAAACAAACCAACCTCATAACACTAACTATTTTATGAGGCCATTGTGTGGATTAAATAAGCTAATACACGTAAAGCATTTTAAATCATGTCTGGCACATGGCAAGAACCAGATGGTTGCTGTCTTTATTACAGACCAAGTAACTTGCCCAAGGTCATGCAGCTATTTGGTGGCAGAGTTGGGATTTATCTTAAGTCTGTCTGACTTCAAAGGCCAGGCTCTCTTAAGACAATGCATGATTCATTTCTAAATACCTTGTGTGGACAAGAATTTCCAGGGGAGCTCAGAGCTAGGAGAATTAATTTCAGATTGAAATTTTGAGAAATGAAGAGAAAAGGAGTGGGCATTTTAAATGAATGTATTGGCATGAGTAGAGGTATAGTGTTAGAAAAGTGTAACCATCCATAAATTGATATTTTTAATTCTGACTTTTGCTAATCCTAACGAAAGTATAGTCAGATAAAATTAATTTGAAAGGAAAATATTAACCTGGAATCTCAACACTTAGTCATAAGATGTTTATATTTTCTTATTTTCATGTTTTCTTCAAGTACATGTCCATAGGTAAATATATAATTTATAGTTATGTGAAAAATCACTATTAAACTATTGTTTAATCAAGCACTCTGCGATGTCTTTCTTACTATACTGTGCAACAACTGAAGAAAAACCACTGCAGTTGGTATATGCCAAATTATATTTATACATGTGTGTATATATAATACATACTTATATACACATATAATACTCTAATGTATGTGTTAATATTTAAATAAATCTCATTATTCAGAAGCAAAATGTCTAAGCAACATTGTAGATCATAGTACAAAATAAAAAAAAATTAAGCATATCAGTTAAAACTTTTTTAGTTTCAAAAGTAAAAAGCTTTAATTTTTTTATTAATGTATAGTTGTCATACAATATATTATTAATTTCAGATGTACAACACAGTGATTCAACAATTATATACCTTATAATGTGACTACCATGATTATCCAGTAACCATATATCACTGTACAAAGTTATAACAATATAATTGACTATATTCTCGGTGCTGTACATTATATCCCCGTGACTCATTTATTTTATAACGGAGTTTGTACCTCTTGTTACTCTTCACCTTTATGACCCATCCACCTATCTTGTTCCTTTCTGGCAACCATCAGTTTGTTCTCTGTATCTGTCTGTTTATGCTTTTTTTTTTTTTTTTTTAGATTCCACATGTAAGTGAAATAATATGGTATTTCTCCTTTTCTGACTTATCATTTAGCATAATGCCCTATAGGTCCATGCACATTGTCATGAAAAGTGAGATGTTATTTTTTTTTTTTATTGCTGAGTAATATTTCATTGTAAATATATACCACATCTTGTTTAACCATTCATCTATCAATGGACACCTAGGTTGCTTCCATATATGCTGCAGCGAACATAAGAGTGTGTGTATCTTGTTGAATTAGCATTCTTGTTTTCTTTTGATAGATACCATGAATCAGAATTACTGGGTCATATAGTAGTTCTATTTTTACTTTTTCTGAGGAGTCATCATACTGTTTTCCATAGCAGCTCCACCAATTTATATTCCTACCAATAGTGTACCAGTGTTCCTTTCTTGCCGTATCTTTGCCGACACTTGTTATTTGTTGACTTTTTGATAACAGCCATTCTGACATATGTGAGGAGGTATCTGCTTTACTTTTAAATTAATATATAAGGAGAAATTAATTGAATTTTATAATTGTAAATCCAGCGTTCCAAAAAGGTTTATGTTAAGCTCAGAAGAATTCTAGTAGCCAAGACTCAAATCTTACCAGTTCAGAATTGATGTAATAATAGCAATAGCTAACATTTATGGGTGCTTATGGAATGTTTCAGGTACTGTTCTGGGTAGTTTTAAATGTTTATTTTTTAAGATTTGTTAGAAAAGAGAAGTTTAATACCTTCCTCAGCTCCATGCGTGAAATAAACTCAATGGTGATGGGATGGAGCACTTGAATTGTCCAGACCAAGATCATCTGCCCAACCCAGAGTTATTCCTAATGGTGGAAAGACTCAGTCTTACCAAAAACACAAGGACACACATAGGGAAAGGGTTTCAACACAGATTAAATGATAGATATCTGCTACTGGAATCCACTTATTAAATATAAAGACCTTTCCTGCTTCCCAGGATCTTCCTGCTTTTCTCCAAATGAAAATACGAACTTTGCAGGTATAAAGTCAAGACAAAAAGTGCTAAAATGCTAAATTCTGTTTTCATTAGACAGAATAAATATTTTCTTACCATTTAGATTGCATACTTAATTAAAGAGGTGATTGAGAAAATTGACATTGCCCTGTAGCTCCTAAAATGTAAAAGCCTATGCATTTTTGAAAAATAGCAACATAATGGCAACTTTTTAATTCTGAATTTGAAACTGGGTTGGTCTGTCTGCTTATAGCCTGAGAGTAACTAGTTCTGAAAAATAGAGTTTAAATTCTCCAAGCCAATCCTGTATACACTGTTTGTCTAACCTATCATTTCCCAAATTTTACTAATTTATATACCAGATTTATGAACTTTGCCCTCTCTAAATACTATCTTTTTACCTTTAAATTAACTAATACTTTTTTTCTTTAAGGATTATTTAAAAACCTATACCATATTAGAAGTTGACAGTGAATATTTTTCAATAAATATTTAAATGAATTAAAATTACTCTAATTCAAAAAATGTGTCTATATATTACCAAAATACAGACTTCATGCCATCAGTGTTAACTGTGTCATGTATTAGAAAATAGTAGTTTTGGCTCCCTTTCAAGGACTTTATGAAGGAGGATGAGGCAGATTTCCTTGACGTTGATTTCCTTAAGTGCCTTTCATTGACATCAGGCTGGCATTACATTGTGGCTTTGCTCTTTGAGAAGTGTCTGACTTCTTCTATAAGTAGTAGTGGCAAACATAGCACGGCACAAATTATGTGAAAAGCAGTAGTCATCTATTCTTCAATTTATGATGTATTTGGGGACTGTCAGTTTATATCAATTAAAATAGAGTTGAGGAAAGCATAAAAACAATAATTGAGGAAGATATAAAATATCAACTTATTCACTATTTTTGACATCGAAGAGAAAGTTTCATTGAGTTGAAGAAATAAAGTTGTTAAAAGTTTGGAGAAAAAGAAGTTTACCTTAATTTTTTCTTATCTTTGGTTCCTGAATTCAGATTTGTCCCAATATACAACATCCTTAAGATTGGGAAAGTCATAGCTCACAGCTTGGACAGCAAATATTCTTGACTGCCAAATAATAGGAAGGAGAAAGGATGCATATGTACAAGTTCGATGGAAGGGGTGGAAAAATACTTTAGAGTTGTAGTCAACTATTTTGGAAGTGATAAATTGAAATTCAAGGCATCTAAAAACAAAAGCAGATGCCCATTTTTCTCAGTTGGCCCCTGTTTATTCCCTGTAATTAAATGGAGACTGTTTGCGGAGTCTCATCCTAAGTTCTTTTCTGTCTTGGAACCCTGAAAGACATTCTGTGTGGATGTTTAAAAATACATCTTGCACCCAGAGTGTAAATATTGAAAAAGCTTCAAAGATGAGAGGGAAACACTATCAGGCTCCAGGTAGACTTGATCAACCCATAGTTTTGCTTTTCTCTGAAACATGTGAGTGTAACTGTTTTACCATATGTATTTGTATATTTATTTGTTTGCTGTTTTTTTTTTTTAAATGCATCTGTCTCTACCTCTGGCAGAATGTGAAGCCAGGAGCCATTTAACATTTATCTCTACCACCACAAATGAGAATAATAATGCTATTTTATGAGATTATAAGGATTCATCAATTCATCTAACATGTTTTGAGTAGTGTGTTGCAAATAGACCTTATTAAATATTAGTCATTGCTTTTGAGTAGACCAGAGAAAACTGATGAATTGTCTAAAATCAGCCTCTTTCTAGATTCCTTGTTCACGTTGGGGCTTTTGTCTTTTTAAAAGAGATTTTTACATAAAGAGCTGTTTGAAAAAGTTTTTCTTCCCTTAAATTCAGTATGTCTTAATCAAGTCTAATGGACACAGAAGAATACATTGAACTGAATAATAGTTCTACAGGCCACTATCGGTTTCATGAATTTTAGTGCTACTGATAGTCATACATCTACCTCGTTTAGACAACCCAAACACTTATATTTTCACTTCCACATATTCTTTTAAACAGATGTGGTAAAATTGAAGTGATTTCAATAGAAAAGATTTGCATGGTCAATATACACTGTTTCATGTTAATAATGAGAGCTGTCCATTTAAAACCGGTGAGACTGTGTGCCAAGCATGGCTCTAAGTGTTTGATTACTTGTTTATTTTCAGAACATTCTTACCAAATAGGTATTCTCATCACAATTTTGTAAATGAATAACTTTAGGCACAAAGAAGTTAAATAATAGTGCAAAGATAAAAAATTAATAAAATTATGAAGATTGAATTTAAATCGTAAATACAAGCACATATTTTATCTATTAAAATAGAATGTCTTTTTTTTATCTATTGAGTCATATTTTTTATTTCTTGAGAGAAAAATTGTTTATACTCTGTCTTTAAACTGTATTTTTATTTTTATTTATCATCTTGATAGAATCATTCTAATTTTTTCTTTTATATCTAACTCCATAAAATTGTGTTTAAATTACCCACTAGATTTCTCCTCCCCATGTAAATCTGAATTGATATTAAGAAAAGTGAAATATTCCTTCCATGTTCAAATATTTTGGTCTCTGTGAATATTCCCCTTGAGGGGTTCTCTTTCTCTATACCTCATAAATCATGTAATCACTATCCGATTTTGTCATGCCAGCTAAGTAGTTATGGATACATCATTAAATGACATGTGATTTATAGTTCTGGTAGGTAATCTCTGATGGCAAATATCCTTTAATGTCTTCTTCCATAGGACTAAGTGCTCTTTATTAGTGATTTCTTGAAGTTTTTTTAATTGAATAATAAATTTTTAAAAAGCAAAATGTAATCAGAACTGCTTCAATGTATTCAATCAGACAATATGTATATGTTGTATCTGACCTCTCATCAGCTTCTTAAGTTTTTATTCCTGAAGTTTAAAAGAAAAATAAAATATTTCCTATGTACAAACAGAAAAACATAGGATTGCTATACTGTTTTTCTAACTTTGGGCTTTGTAAATTTTTCTAAAACATGTTTTTAGTGAGGTATTCATTTATATATATTTTATTAAAAAATACTCAATAATTAAAGATTATAAATCTAGATCAAAATGGTTTTAAAAGATACAAAAAATGTACCATCTTTTATACCAGTTATTTTAATGTACTATTTAAAGCTATTACTTTGAGAAGATTAGTGCTATACCAAAAGTAATTCTCACAATAACTTGGACTACAGGAATCAATGCCTAAGAACAAACATCAGACTTTGTAGTGTAAAGGATAAGACTAGTGCATTCTCTAAAATATACCGGAAATAAAAATATTTAAAAATTACTATTAACAGTCTGTGTGAAGTTATAGCTACATTCTACCAACATTTCTCTTATGTTTATCTTTTTATTTGAAGAATAGCATGCCCCTCATGTTTAAGTGCCCTTGGTTTCATGTAAATAAAACTTCCACAAACCACATTCCATCTCTCTCTTATACTTGATTCTTTAGTGTTCTTGGCCATATATCTTCACAGTCATTTCTACCAGTCAATGTCAGATTCCCTAGAACAGTGCTGAGACAGGGACTCTGTGGGCTGCGGTTACTGAGAGTGTACTCTTTACAAAAATCTGTAAAGAAGAAATAAAACAAGGAGAGATATAAACCCTGAGCAAGGATGAGGTTTCAGATAGTGTCAGGCTTTGTCCTGGTTCACAGGGACAGGGTTATAAATCATAAATTAGATTTGTCCTCTTTAAATCTACCCAATCACTCATCTATTTCATGCCTACAAACAGTATGGTATACGAAATCCCAATCAATCTCTGTTATATGCATTTATATACATATTTGTAAGTATATTATTTAAATTTCATACAATTTAGCATACATATTTTCTTGACATTTTGCTTTTTTCTCAGTGTGGCTAGGTTTATGCCACTCTTTTTAATGACTGCATAATATTCCAAAGCATAATTGCATCACATTATGGTTATAACTTCTCCATTGGTAAACACAAGTAATTTTCAAATATTAAGTAAAAATAAAGCAATGAACAATATTCTAGCTTCACATTTGTGTATCATTTTATGAATGGCAACTAGTGTAATACAATGATGATTGAATGGATGAAAAGTAAGCATATTTTTTGTTTTATTTTTATTGTTTATTTTCCCCAAATTATTATTTTAAAGATGATCAAAACAATTATTCTTTTAAAAGTAGAAATAATACTCCAAAATTAGCTGATCAAATTGCAATAAAACTGAAAATTAATTACAAAATTGGAAACAAACTAAAGTACTCTCCCTGGAAAACTTAGGAAACTATTTTTTAAACAAGCCTTGTATCACAGGGGAGTAAAAACTGTAATTGAGGAGTTATAAAAATAATGACAAAATCAACACAACAAAATCTAGGGAGTACAATAAAGCAGAGTTCAGTAGAAAACCTATAGCATTAAATATGTATATGAAAAATGAAGAATAAAAGAAATGTAATACATAAACCAAAAAAGTTATAAAAAATAAAAAACACAAACTAGAAGCTAGAAAATAATAAAAACAGTCATAAATTAAATTGATAAGAGAAAAACAATAGAACCAATTATTAATTGAAATAATTTAAAATTAAAACACACACCGTAGAGAAACAAATCAAGAAAAAAGGGAAGGAACCACAAATATGCAAAATATTAAGTAAACCAATGGACCTCACAAAATTGTTTAAGACTTGTAAGAAACTATTTTGCATAATTCATGCAAATAAATTTGGCGACATGATATAATGGATAATTTCCTAAGAAAAGTATAATTCCCCAGAATCAACCCTAAAATAAATCAAGTTCAGTTAGAATACTTTCCTTTAAAAGAAATACAGAACTATTAATTTACCAAAAAAGCACCAAGCATAAAAGGTTTCATAAGGGAATTTGAGCTAAACTTCATTTTTGTCAAAAGTATGAGTGAAATAACATTGTTTTAAATTATATTTCCTTGAATATTAATTAAGTAGATAATATTTTCATATATTTATGGTCCATGTCATCTGGCAATTTTGTTTTTACAGATATTTTTCAGCTGAGTATATTGTATTATATTCCATTCTGTTACATGCTTTTTAACAAGTTTATTTTTAACAAGTCTATTTTTAAACAGAAGTACACAATATCAACTGCAGTTTTTGTGGTTACATGTTATTGCTCTTATTCAGGAAGGCCTTCTTTACCTCAAATTGTAAAAAGTGTTTCCTTGTTTTTTTATTTCAATACAATAAGAGTGTTTTAAGAAATTGTTTCTGAAATTCAAGATGTTATTGTGCATTGCATATAGAGGACTAAACTTAGACTTTTATTTATATCTTTTATTTATATATAACTATTTGTCCCAATATCATAATATTTTTAGCATTTATTTGAAATCTTCAACATAATTATAAATGTTATTCATACATCTTCATTTGTTTGTGGACTCTATTCCATTTAATTGTCATCTTCTCTACTCACTGGCTAGCATTTTATATCTTTGTAGTATCTTCAGTAATTTTTCTTACCTCTATGAAATACATACATGCATAAAAGGCAAAGAAATAGTAGAAATTGTAAGATTATAATGAAATACACTGTCCATTGCCCTTGTACAATACTAGCATTAGAGGGAGCTACCACTTTTATTTTGATTGATTCTTAAAGTATACCTCTAAATGATACAAATAAACTTCAATTTATTGATTATACGCACACACATTGACTTGAAGTATTATTTTTTATTTGCTAATATTTAGTTTGCTTCAATATGCCATTCCTTCTCTCCTTCATCCCAATATAGTCACTTCTCTGTTTATACCTACTTTATTGGTTATTTTGGAACTTCATAGAATATAGTTTATTCCTTTATTTTTGTGCCATTCACTATAGATATTATCTCTTAAATCTTGACTCTGAAAGAGGATATTACCAATTCTAGAATATAACTCTCTCGTGTTCTAACTGCTTTTACTTCTTAACTGACTTTTTCCTTTGATATAATAGATTCAATTATAAGTCAAATATTAAACTTTATACCTATGTAAATATTGCTAAAATTCATTTTTATCAAAGTAAGTAATAGCAATATGTAATATTTCTTGTGCCGATTTTTTTCAAAGTGTTTTGGCTAGATTTTTCTTTTACAATAACTGTTTGATAAAGACCTATCATTCTTCCAATGTTTCTAGAATAATGTCAACTGTGTCAAATCTCTCTTTTCATTGAAAATATTTCTGGGAATCCTCTGCTTTCTGCTTCTGTCTGTCCAGTACTTGCTGGACCTATGGTTTATCCTGAGTGGATTATCTTTTTCTTTGGTCTTGTGTGTTTCCCTTTCATGATTATTTTTTTATTTTTCCATGAATTTAATTGGTAAGAAATTTCTTGCATGTCTGATATATTTTGCTTTTCTGTTTTTATTTTGGATTATATTCTATATTCCAGTGATGCTTTTAAAAATTTTAATGCCATTGTGGCTCTAAGCCTTTGTAAGCAAATAATTTCTTTTTCCCTTTTTTATCATTTTGTCTTTAAGGAAGCTTTACCATTTTCCCTTTGTTCCTAGGCTTTTGAAATTTCATGGCAATGTATCTTGATGTGAGTCTATTTTATTTGATTTTCTAAATACTTAATTATCTCTTTCATTTTGAAAATTTATATATTTCCTTTAATACTAGTACTAACAACAACAGTAATAGAACTAATATTTGCATAGCACTTAATGTATACCAGGTGCTATTCAAAGTGTTTTTGCTTTGTATATCTGAACTCATAATCCTTACAACAATGTTATGATGAAGGAGGTACTATTATTATCTTAGTTGTAAAGATGAGGAAACTTGGGCACAGTGAGGTTGAATAATTTGCTGAAAAGTTAGACAATTAGTGGCAGATGGAATTTAATCTAGGAATTCTGATTTTACAGTGATTTTGGCCATTCTAATAGGTATGTAGTAGTATCTCGTCATTTTAACGTACATTTCTCTGATAGCATATGATGTGGGGCATTATTTCATGTGCCTATTTGGCATCTATATACTTTCCTTAGTAAGATGTCTTTTAAGGTCTTTATCCTATTTTTTAAATTGGGTTGTTTTTCTTTTTACTGTTGAGTTTTAAGAATTCTTGCATATTTTAAATAACAGCCCTTTATTGGATTTGTCTTTTGCAAGTATTTTCTCCCAGTCTGTGGATTGTTTCCTTATATACTTGACATTGTAATCGCATCGAACAGATATCAAGTTAGGAAGAATTAGCATCTTAAAATTACCGTCTTCCTATCTATGAACATGGAATATCGTTCCACTTATTTAATTCTTCTTTGATTTCATTCATCAGAGTTTTGTAGTTTTTTTCATATAGATCTTGTATTTAAGCATTTTATTTTTTGGATGCTTATATAAATATTATTGTGCATTTAACTTTTATTCCATTCACTCATTGCTGGTATATAGAAAAGCAATTGACTATATATTAACCTTGTATCCTACAACCATTAAAATTGCTCATTAGTTCAGGCATTTTTTTTGTTGTTAATTTTACCAGATTTTTCTACATAAACAATCATGTTATCAATGAAGGAATGAAGTTCTATGTCTTCCTTCTCAATCCATATACCTTTTATTTCCTTTGCTTGTCTTATTGCATTAGCTAAAACTTCCAGTATGATATTGGAGAGGACTTCTGAATGGGAATGTCCTTGCTGTGTTCTTGATCTTAGTGAGAAAAGCTCAAATTTCTGATCATTAAATATTACATTAGCTGTAGGCTTTTTGGAGATTTTCTTTATCAAGTTGAGAGTTTCTCTCCATTTCTAGTTTACTGAGTCCTTATTAAGAATGGGTGTTGGATTTTGTCAGCTGCGTTTTCTGCATTTATTGATATGGACATGTAATTTACCTATTTTACCATATTAATGTGATTGCATTCATCAATTTTTTGAAATTTAATTTATTGCAGTGACATTGGTTAAATTTAATTTATTGCAGTGACATTGGTTAATTTATTGCAGTGACATTGGTTAATAAAATTATTTAGGTTTTAAGTATACAATTCAATAATATATCATCTTTAGATTGCATTATGTGTTCACCACCCAAAGTCAAATCTCCTTTTGTCATCACATATTTGACCTCCTGTACCTGTATATACTTCCCTCCATCCCTCCATTCCTTTTCCTCTGGTAACCACTAAACTGTTGTCTGTGTCTATGAGTTTTTGTCTTGTTTATTTGTTGCTTTCAGTTTTTCATCCTACATATGAGTGTAATCATGGTTCTTAACTTTTTCTGCCTGATTTCACTTAGCATGATTATCTCAAGATCCATCTACGTGGTTGCAAATGGCAGTATTTCATCTTTTCTTATTGCTGAATAATATTCCATTATATATATGTACCACATCTTTATCCAATCATCTGTCAAAGGACGCTAATTATTTCTATGTCTTTGCCACTATGTATAATATAATGCTGCAGTGAATATTGGACTGCATATATCTTTACAGATAAATATTTTCAAAATTTTTTGGTAGATACCCAGAAGAGGGATTACTGGGTCATATGCTAATTCTATTCTTAATTTTTTGAGGAACCCCTATAATGTTTCCCATAGTGGCTGTACTAACTTACATTCTCACCAGCAGTACATGAGGAGGGATCCTTTTCCCCTACAACTTTTCCACTTATATACTAACAATGGAATTTTAGAAAAATAAAAGAAACAAAATTCCTTTTATAATGCAACAAAAAGAATAAAATACCTAGGAATAAACTTAACAGAGAATATGAAGTATATATACTAAAAACTATAAGACATTATTAAAAGAAATTGAAGAAGATACAAAGAAATGGAAAGATATTCCATTTTCTTGGATTGGAAGAATCAACATAGTTAAAATGGCCATATTACCAAAGCAATACATATATTTAATTCAATCCCCATCAAAATCTCATCAGCATTTTTTAAAGAAATAGAACAAAAAATCAGCAGATTTGTTTGGAATCATGAAAGACCCCAAATAGCCAAAGCAATCCTGAGGGGGTTGGGAAGGAAGACCGAAGGGATCATACTGCCTGATTTCAAAATGTACTATAAAGAGACAATAATCAAAACAGCATGGTATTGGCAGAAAAATAGACACAGACCTGAGGAACAGAATCATGAGTCCAGAAATAAACCCACATATATATGGGTAAATAATTTCCAACAAAGGAACCAAAAACATACAATGGACTAAAGAAAGCCTCTTCAATAAATGGTGCTGGGAAAATTGGAAAGCCACGAACAAAAGAATGAAACTAGACTGCTATCTGTCACCATACACCAAAATTAACTCAAAATGACTCAAATATCTAAATATAAGACCTGAGACATTCATTGATTTTTAAATGTTGAAACAGACTTGCATGACTGGGACAAACACTTGGTCATAGTGTATAATTCTTTATATACCTTGTTAAATTTAATTTGCTATTTTGTTGAGGATTTTTATAGACATTGATTTGTAATTTTCCTTTTTTATGTCTTTGTTTGCTTTTAGTATTAAAGTAATACATGACTTATAGATTGAATTAGGAAGTATTCCCTCAGTTTATATCCTGTGAAAGACATTGTAGAGAATAGGTACAATTTCTTAAGTGTGGGGTAGAATTCACCATTAAAATCATCTGAGTCTGGTGCTTTTAGTTCTGGAAGGTCATTAATTCTTGACTCTTGTCCTCACTGAGCCTCTAATAATTTGTCAATTACCTTTCAGGTTTCTCTGTTCCAGCACTGGTTTATTCCACACTTTCTACCTGTGAGTTCTACTCTGGTAAGCCAAGACACACTGCATTCATTTGTCTCTGTCTCCAACCTTGGGGCAGTGGTCTTCTTTGTATCCTCTCCTCTCTTATAAAGCATAGTTAATTTTTTCAATCTGTTCAACTCGTTTTTTGGACGGAGTGATAACTTTCAACTCCTCACATTTGGAAATGAAAAGTGGAAGTCTGCTCATTATTTTTTCATATTCGTTTGTATGTTTGCTTTACTGAATTTTAGGTGTTCTTTGTATATATTGATATGCTTCCTTTAGCAGATATGCTATTTACAAATATTTAAAAATTTCCTTCAGTGTATGGCTTCTCTTTTGTTTTTATGAGTGACTTTCATAGAGCAAACATTTTTAATTTTGATATGTCTAATATGTATTTTATAGAGCATAGATTTGGTACAATATTGAGGAACACTTAAGGTTAATAATTTCTATACTATTTTATTAAGAGTTTATAGTTTTAGGTTTGATAAAGTTTATGATTTCTTTTAAGCAACTTTTTAAAATGGCATTAAACATGGGTTAAAGTAATTTATTTATTAAAGTTTGCATATAGATATCCAATGATTGAAGCAATACATGTTGAAAAGATTGTCTTTTTTTTTTACTGAATTTCCTTTTAGATTTTTAAAAATATCCATTTATCATACACCTATGGGTCTATTTCTGAACTTTCTATTCTGCTCCAGTGATCTGTTATCATGCTAAAAATCACACTATCCTGATTATTATAATTTTATAATACTTATTGAAGTCAGACAGTATAAATCCACCAACTTGATTCTTTTTCAATATTGTTTTGGCTGTTTAAGGTTTTTAAGTTGTAATGACTATTCTAGATCTTTTGGATTTCCATACATATTTTATAATCATTTACATCAATTTCTTTAAAAACATTTGCTGGTTTATTGATTAAAGTTACATTGTATCTATATCAAGGAAGAATTTGCATCTTTAAAATGTTGACTTCAGACCATGAAAACAGCATGCCTTACTATTATTTGTATCTTTTAAATTTCTTTTGACAATCTTTTATAATTTTTATTATACAGGTCTTGCACATCTTTTGTTGAATTTATCCTTAAGAGTTTTATACTTTAATGATGTTATAAATGGTATTCTGTTTTGAATTTCAACTTTTCTTTATTAGAAGCAAAATTGGTGTTTCTGTGTTGATCTTGTATCCTGTAATGTTACTAATCTCACTTTTTAGTAGCTTTTGTGTAGATTCCTAGGATTTCCACAGAGTCATGTCCTGTACAAATATACAGTTTACTTCATCTTTTTATTCAATCAGTTATCTAAAGCTGAATAAGAAAGTACTTCAAAATGTAGTGACAAAACAACCATGATTGGAGATGTGGTTTTTCTCTTGGTTTTGCCTAAACTCACTTCTGTGACTGTATCAAAATTGCCTCTGAGGTGCCAAATTTCTGTGGACATGAAACAAACTGAGAAACTTATTTAGCTAAGTATATTATCCATTTTTTAGGGAAAAGGAAAAAAGTCTAAGACCTCTTGATAGAAGGAGCTACAAAAAATATTTCCATATTTGATCTATCAGAGTATTGGTATATTACTTTCTTACATATTGTTCAATTTTATTTACTAATATCTTAAATAATTTTTGCTCTATTTTCAGAGGATTTTGAGTGTGTTGTATAAAGTCTTCTATAATGTATTATATATAATCATTAAATGTCTATGGACTTTAGTAATCTAAAATTAATCTAAGGATCTATGGAAATATTCCATCTTTCTTGCTAATATTGATCGCTTTTCTACTTAATCAGCCTTACAAGGGGGTTATTCCTTTTATTAATCTATATGAAGAATCAACTTTTAGCTTTCTTGATTTTCTATGCTGTCTGCTTGTTATCTATCTCAAGTATTTGTGCTCCTTACTTAGGTATTTATTCCTTTTACTTACCTTTGTTCCTTTTGCTCTTTTATTTTAGCTTTTTAAGAAGGAGAATTAGATCATTTATTTTTTAACAATAACTTTATAAACTATAACTTTTTAGTATAGTTTGATTATCAACATTTTACAGATTTTTATACATTGCCTTTTTTAATATCACTTGTTTTAAAAAATCTAATTTTTATTTTACTGTGATTCATGGATTATTAAATATTATATTATTTAATCTTTATATATGTGAGAATTTTTAGATATATTTATTTTTATTTTTATTTATTTTTATAAAGTTTATTGAGGTAACATTGGTAAATAAAATTATATAATTTTCAGGTGTACATTATAATTTGACATCTACATATTCTATTGTGTGATTACCACTCAAAGTCCAGTTTCCTTCAGCTACCATATATTTGACTCCCTTTATCCACTTCACCCTTTCCCTAACCCCCTATATTGACCCCCTTTACCCCATCTCCCTCTGCCCCGCCATCACCCTCTGGTAACCACTAGTCCATTGTCCATGTCCGTGAGTCTCTGTCCTGTTCATTTGTTTCTTTTAGGTGTATATCCCACATATAAGTGATATCATCTGATTTTCCACTTTTTCTGTCTGGCTTATTTCACTTAGCATGATTATCTCGAGGTCCATCCATTTTGTAGCAAATGGCAGTATTTCATCTCTTCTTATGGCTGAGTAATATTCTATCATATGTATGTACCACAGCTTCTTTAACCAATCATCTATCGTAGGACACTTCGGTTGCTTCCACATCCTGGCCTCTGTGAATAATGCTGCTATGAACATCGGTGTGCAAATATCTTTTTGGATATAAGTTTTCAAGTCTTTAGGGTAAATACCCAGTAGACAGATTGCTGGATCATATAGTAGATCAATTTTTAGTTTTTTGAGGGACCTCCATGCTGTTTTCCGTAGTGGCTGTATCAATTTGCAGTTCCACCAGCAGTGTATGAGGGTTCCTTTTTCTCTTCATCCTCTCCAACATTTGTTATTACTTGTCCTGTTGATTATGGCCATTCTAACAGTTGTGAGATGGTATCTCATTATGGTTTTGATTTGCATTTCCTTAATAGCTAGTGTTGTTGACCATCTTTTCAAATATTTGTTGGCCACTTGTATGTCTTCTAAGGAAAAGTGTCTGTTCAGGTCTTCTGCCCATTTTTTGATTGGATCATTTGTTTTTTGTTGTTATTGAGTCATAGGAGTTCTGTGTGTATTTTGGATATTAGGCCCTTATCGGAGGCATTGCTTGCAAATATATTTTCCCATTGAGATAGTTGTCTCTTTACCTTGTTGACGATTTCTTTTGCTGAGCAGAAGCTTTTTACTTTGATATAGTCCCATTCATTTATTTTTGCTTTTACTTCCCTGGCTTTTGAGGTCAGATTCATAAAAAAAAAAAAATCCTCTTTAAGTCCAAGGTCTTTGGGTTTAGTTCCTATGTTTTCTTCTATACATTTTATTGTTTCAGGTCTTATATTCAGATCCTTAATCCATTTTGAGTTAATTTTGGTATGTGGTGATAGACAACAGTCTAATTTCATTCTTTTGCAGATGGCCTTCCAATTTTCCCAGCACCATTTATTGAAGAGGCTTTCCTTTCTCCACTGTATGTTTTTGGCTTTTTTGTTGAAAATTATTTGCCCATATAAATATGGGTTTACTTCTGGACTCTTGATTCTGCCCCACTGGTCTGTGTGTCTGTTTTTCTGCCAATACCATGTCATTTTGATCACTGTCACTTTGTAGTATAATTTAAAGTCAGGCAGAGAGATGCTTCCAACCTCATTCTTTGTTCTCAGAATGGCTTCGGGGTCTTTTGTGCTTCTATACAATTGTGATGATTTTTTGTTCTATTTCTTTAAAAAATGCTGATGAGATTTTGATGGGGATTGCATTAAATCTATATAATGCTTTAGGTAATATGGTCATTTGATTATTTTTAATTCAATTATTTTTAAAGTCAGAAAATATACTTTTTATAATTTTAATCCTTTTAACTTGATAGAGATTTGTTTTATGGCTCAACAGATGGACTATCTTGGTAAAGTTCCATATGCACTTGAATGCGTTTGCTGCCATAGTTGAAAATAATGTGCATTAAAGTGGGCCATAGTTTGATGGTTTCTTACAAAACTAAATCTATTCTTATCTTACAATTCAGCAGTTGTGCTCTTTGGTATTTATCTGTAGGACCTGAATACTTATGTCCACAAAAAACCTGCATGTGGATGTTTATAGAAGCTTTATTCATCTTTGACAAAATTTGAAAGCAACCAGGATGTACTTCAGTAGGTGCATGAAAAAATAAACTGTGATAATCCAAGCATTGGATTATTATTAAATGCTAAAAAGAACTGAGCTATCAAGACAGGAAAAGAAATAGAGGAAACCTTAAATGCATACTGCTAAGTGTAAAGGTTATGTACTATATGATTCCAACTATATGAAATTCTGGGGAAGGCAAACTAGAAAATTTAATAACCATGTGGATGATAATTTTCTCTGTATGTAGGTTCATTTTTGGTAAAAATGTACTATTCCAGTGACTGATGTTGATAATAGGGGAGGCTATGCATGTGTGAGGCAGGGGTATATAAGAAATCTCTGTACCTTCCTCTCAATTTTGTTGTAAAATAAAAGCTTCTCTAAAAAATAGTCCTAAAAAAGCAATAAATTTGTTTATGACAGTTGGAAGTGTTCTAATCTTTTATATCCTTATACTTTTTTTCCTATTCTAATTATTGAGAGAGGAGTGTTAAAATCTTTAAGTATGGTAGTAGATTTGTCTATTTTTTTTTTCTATAAGACTATTAGTTGATAAGAAGTGATTAGACTATAGGGATATTTTAAATACATAGTTCGTAAAATTTGGAGTTGCCATTCACTGAGTTGGGAAAAAATACTGTATGATATTTTCTGTTATCAGTGAATCCAAGAAATAAAATGGTTTAAATTGTTTGTAGGTAACATGTGGAGAAAGAGGAAAGTAACTGAAATTAAAAAGTTTGAAGGACCAGAGTTTTAGAAGAATTATAGGAGTTAATGTACCATCATTGTAATTGGACTCAAAATAGAATTATGCTAGAAATCTTTATTTTTTAACTACCTTTGTGAAAATACCTTTAACTTTATATATATAGAGCTAGAAATATATCATTCAGTTGGTTGGCATATTCAATTCATTTTTATACTGTATTCTATTTGACTTGATCTAAGTCTGTTTTAAATGTTTGAGTGCTTGTTCATTTCTTTTTCATTTCTACTTGGTGCTTAGAGTTCTTTGATCTGTACTAAGTATGAGCTGAGTTTATGAATCACAAAAAACCTATGTTAATAGGAATATCAAATATTATCTAATATAGTGAGACTCCCCACTACAAAATACTCACCAAGGAATTATCAGCCTTTGCTAATACATTTTCAATAACGAGAATGCATTCTCCCTCGAGATAGCTGATTCATTTATTAATTTAGTAAAAAGAATACTCAATATTGAGTGAAAATATGTCTTAATTACTTTGCAAAATTAATTGGAATGCAGATGTTCATAATTTTTAGAAAATGCTAATGTATAAAAATTCTCACTCAAAATAAATAACCATGTGGATGATAATTTTATCTGTATGTCTTTCAAGGTATCTATACACACAAGTATATGCACATACATATAAAATAAATCAGGGTATCAAAATCCTGTTTTTGGTACTATTGGTCATGATTTACGTAATGGTGGATCAGCATACTATCAAGATTCAATTGGAATTTAAGCAAGAATTTGTTAAGCAAAATGAATGGGCGAATGAATGAATGAGTGAAGTCTGTATTGGCTCATTGAGCTAAATTTTTTGGTAAATTTGACCTATGTCCCAACTGATCACTCAGACTACAAAAACTGCAAATAGGGGAGGTGTGGTTACCCAGGGAAACATGATTTTTATATTTGTTCTATTGTCAGAAGAAGAATGAATAGATAAGAGAGTGCAATAAATGACCATTAAAGTGAACAAGAGTTTGTAACAAGGAATGGACAGAAAATTAATTTCAATAACAGGGAGCAGCAAGATCAATCAGTGGCCTATTTTATTATAGCATTGGTTCCCAATGGCCTTGATAAAGCAGCAGAAACAGCGGTAGTGGCCATAGCCTTGTTCTTAAATTGTTGAGATGGTGACCAGAGTTTTAGACAGAAATTAAAAGTAAATTCAATTCATACAGTTCAGCTTGTGCATTTTAGGATATAGATAGCATTTTATTACCGTTGTTATACAGCAATGACATATGCATTCTACATCTGTAAAAATGCTACTTAATATTTTATTATGCAGTTTATTATAATGTATAACTTAGTGTAGTATTTCTATAAGGCCAGATGCTCCCAGTATTACAGTTGTCATTGGAGAGTTCAGCCATCAATTGTATAATGGTGTTAAAACAATTTTAGTAAAGAACTCTGTGTGTTTTGAAAATTTATATTTCTTCTTTTTCTTTTAAAAAATACCGATCCCATTGAACTAACACTATGATCCACTGGTTCAAGATTAAATATTTAGTATTTTTATTCTACAAACGTTTCTGATTTTTTCTTATTATAGGTAATTTTATTTTATAATAATCTTATTTAAATAAACAACACTTCTTATACTATCATGGAATGGCAGTCTGCAAGCATTTCTCATGGTTCCTTAGTGGGATGGTCACTTAATGATCAAATTAGAACTCACTCAACCAGATCTGTGGTAACAACAGTTACTAGGCTGCAGTTCTCTTCAGATTTACAGAGCATCCAGGTGGAGTTCATTACTGTAAATCACCCAGCATGGTCCCCTGGCAGCAGATTAAGAAAACAGTCTAAATTAGAGATGGCTGCACTGCTAAACTTACTCCTCGCTCAAAATGTAAGGCCCCCCCACCCCATGCTAAGCTGCATACATCTTAGCTGTAGCAACCTTCTATCCAGGGAGGTCTCTATTATTATTGCTGCTGTATTTGTACAATACCTAAAATATTTATGAATCTGAAAGCTGAAAAATTATAGACTTGCAGCTAATACATTCCACAGCTGCATGTTCTTGGTTTGCAAATTTATAACTGGGAATTTACTACTAACAAATTTCAGCTTTTGAACAATTGTATATATTTCTTCAACTCTCCATGTTGCCCCATCTCTGTTACTCTCACTCCCCAGGCTAGGATGGCTGCAATGGTGGTAGGGCCTCTGGGGAAGGAGGGAGGAGGGATGGATGGAACTATGTGCCATCAGTCACCAACAGCCCCTCTGGCTGATTAAGTAGCAGGTGTTAATAGGAACCCAGGGGAGTACTCTCCAGTTCCCTTTAGCTGGAATGATAGTGACATGATTCAAGGCCTGAAGGGTTTGGAGCCCTTTTAGGGAGGGGGAAGGAAGTGGACATGTAAAGTGGAAAATAATAGAAGGGTATGTTGTTTTGAAAGACATCTTCTAATGCTTGAAAGACATGCAGTTTCTGAAGACTCAAACAATGAAAATTCTGATACACATGTGTCAGGTATTAAAAAAAGGAATCAGGAAATATACTAACATTTAAAACACTGCCCACTCTTCATAATTTTGGTTTCATTGGAGCTTTATTATAAACAATACTATAAGACTTAATTTTTGTTTTAGACAGGTATTTATTACATAAATACACAAGGAAGTTAATGTTATGAAAATATGCCATTGCCCCTAAAGTTGCAAAACATATGCTTATAATATATATAAAAATCAGTAGATCTGATAATCCAAGTCAGTGATGATTATTAAACTATAATCAACTTCAGATTTTATTTATCTGTAAGATTAATGTGAATCAGAGAATTTTTTAAATAATTTTTTAAATTAAATTTATTGGGATGATTGGTTAATAAAATTATATAGGTTTCAAGTGTACAATTCTATAATACATCATCTGTATATTGCATTGTGTGTTCACTACCCAAAGTCCAATCTCCTTCTGTCATCTTATATTTGACTCCCTTTACCCTTATCTACTTCCTCCTCTCTCCCTCTTTCCCTCTGTGATCACCAAACTGTTGTCTGTGTCTATGAGTTTTTGTTTGTTTGTTGCTTTTAGTTTTATATCCCACATAGCTTCTGCACAGCAAAAGAAACATCAACAAAACAAAGAGTCAACCAACAGAATGGGAGAAGATATTTGCAAAATATGCCTCTGATAAGGTGCTAATATCTAAAATATATAAAGAACTCATACATTCAACAACAACAAAAAAGCAATCTAAATAAAAAATGAACAGAGGATCTGAATACTTTTTCCAAGAAGACATACAAATGGCCAACAGACATATGAAAAGATGCTCAACTTCACTAGATATTAGGGAAATACAAATCAAAATCATAGTGAGATACCATCTCACACCTGTCAGAATGGCTATTATCAACAGGACAGGCAACAACAAGTGTTGGAGAGGTTGTAGGGAAAAAGGACCCCTCATACACTACTGGCGGGAATGTAAATAGCCACTATGGAAAACAGTATGCCTCAAAAAATTAAGAATAGAATTACCATATGACCAAGCAATTCCTCTTCTATCTATCCAAAAAATTTGAAAATATTTATCTGTAAAGATATATCCATCCCAGTGTTCATTGCAGCATTATTTATCATGACCAAAACATAGAGATAAATGAAGTGTCCTTCGATAGATCATTGAATAAAGAAATAGTGCATATAAACAATGAAATATTACTCAGCCATAAGAAAAGATGTAATACTGCCATTTGCAACAATATGGATGTATCTTGAGATAATCATGCTAAGCAGAATAAGTCAGACAGAAAAAGAGAACCATATAATTTCACTCTAGAGGAATTTTTTAAACTAGAGTTTTAAATTTGATATATAGAGTATTAAAATATTTTAAGGACTTTATCGATATCAATACACCCCAACTAGTGTCGCACTTCCTTCTGTTTACTAAATATCACCCCCCGACTATTACCTGACTGCTAACAGCATTAATCAATTTTTGTACTTTATATAATACATATTATTTTGTACCTTTTATTTTACTTAACATGTTTGTGAGATTAATGGATATTGTTGTATGCAATGCTGGTTTATTCATTATTATTTTTTATACTATGGGATAGGTAGATATACAATAATTCATACATTATAAAATTGATAGTTACTGAGTCCTTCTCAAATGGTTATTTAAGCATGTTACTGCAAACATTCCATTTTAGTGAGGCTAGGTGCACATTTCTATTTGGTATAAACCAAGGAGTGAAATTGCTGGGTCATTGGTTATCAAATGTTCAACTTTAATAAATGTTGCCAAAGACTTTATTTTCTTACCTACCAGTATCCAAAAGTTCTGGTTGTCCACCGTCTCACAAATATTATTTTCTTTTTATTTAATTTTAGCAATTATATGTGATTTTAACTTGCATTTGTCTACTAATAAGTGAAATTGATCACTTTTTCTTATATATGTAGGGCATTTAGATATCTTCTTTTGAAGTGTCTGTTCAAATCTTTCACCCATATTTTATTTGGTTTTCTGACCTTTCCATATGGATGAATGAGAATTTTTTATATATTCTGTATACAAGTCTTTCTTGGATGTAGGAATTGAGAATATTTTTTCTCAAATGAGACTTGCCTTTTTACATTCTTAATTGTGTAATTTTTGTAGAAATAATATATTGATTTTGATGTAGCTCCTTTATCACCATTTTCTTGTTTAACACAATTCTAATTTTGTTAATGTTAGAAGAAATTAACTTTTAACTCAGAATAACTCTTATGAGCTTTAGAAAAAAATATTTTTAAAAATTTAAGGCTTTGAAAAGTTGACTGAAACCAAAAAGAATCTGGGAATCAACCCATAAAAATTGGGAACTTCATTAACTGAGATTTGCTAGTTTTAACCTATGATAGCTTCTGGTCCACAGAGCATGGAGCTCCTTAAGCTGAAGCAGAAATCTACATCTTACTAGCTCAAGAACTCAGAAGAAAGAATTCAGGGGTTTTTTTTAGAGTAACTCGAAAGTGAGGAGAAAAATCTCAGGACTGAAAGAGACACAGAGGGAAAAGTAAAAAACCTCCATGTAAATTCTACCCCGGCCTTTGGCTGACCTCTGAACTAAGTAGTCATAGTGGAGACTGTAAGGAGCCCTCCAGAAGGCAGCACTGAAAGGCTCAGATGAGTTTCAATTGTTATCCTCCAGAAGAGAAAAAGAGTTTGTTGTTTTAGTCTATTCAAGTTAACATGTTTTAGGGGAAGATAAAAGAATCTAGAATGTCTGCAAAGAATCTGGCCAGTAGAAAAATAAAATGAGGGGACATAAGAGAAGTAGAAAAATGTGCCCCATAGCCAAGAAAACATAAATCAATAGAAATAGAAAACAAAATGACAGGTGTTGCAATTAGCAAAATATGATTTGAAGCAGTTATTATAAATATGTCCAAGAAAATAGAGAAAAATTTGTTATAGGATTGGAAAGATGGGAAACATCAGAAAAATACATGAAAAAGTTTAAATGAATATTCTATAACAAAATTGTGTTGTCTGTAATTTTTTAAAAAATGATTCTGCTTAAAAGTAATTAAAGCTGTGAAATTTCATCAGAAAATTCAAAGATAGATTAATAGAAATTACTCCAAGAAGAAAGAGATTAAAAATGAAGAAAAAATTAACAGACCCACTGTCTTGTGGTACATCTTGTGGTTTAACACATATGTATTTAGAATATCAGAAGGAAAGAGTTAAATCATAAATATTATTTTAAGAAATAATAGCTAAAATTTTCCCAAATTAAGTTAAAAATATAAATCTAAAGATTCAAGAATCTCACCCATATACAAGAGGAAAAACACACATAGGCACATCATATAAAGTTAGGAATAATGGCTGATTTCTCATTATAAAAATATTAAGGCCAGTAGACAAGTGACAACTATAAAGTGCTGAGAAAATAAAAATCAGAATTAGGTAGCTAGTGAAAGTTATGTTCAAAAATGAAGGTGAATCTTACGGTTTCATACTGCTATTATGATAAATTACCACAAGCTCAGTGGCTTCAACAACACAAATTTTTAGTCTTAAAGTTCTGGAAGTCCAACATCTGACATGGTTTGTCAGTGGGCTAGAATGAAATGTTTTCGAGACTGCATTCCTTCTAGATCAGGGTCTAGCTTTTTCTCCCTGCTGCTAATGGTTGCCTATATTCCTTGGCTCTTGCATCATTATGACCTCTACTTCTGTCATCACATCTCCTCTGACTGACTCTTTTTGCTCTCTGTTTCACTTATAAGAACTTTTATAATTACATTGGATAATTCAGAATAATCTACTCATTTCAAGATTATTAATTTAATCATATCAACAAAGTCCTTTTTGCCATGTGAATTAGTCTTTACATAAGAATTATTGTTGGGAGAACCATTATTCTGTCTATTCTGCTAGTGACATAAAAACATTTCAAGTAAATAAATTAGAATTCCTGACCAGCATACCTGCCGTAAAAGCAATGTTGAAGAAATTCTTCAGGCTGAAAGAAAATGGTACCAGAAAGAAATTTTATATTTAGGAGAAGGAATAAAGAATATTAGAAATGGTAAATATCCACTATGTTGGTAAATATAAGAAACTATTTTTTTAATTGATTTTATGGTTAGCATTTTTGGTACCCTGTTTAAGGAAACCTTGCCTATTCCAAGGTTGTGTATTTTCTATAAGATGATTGTTTTAACATTAATATTTAGATTTGCAATCCATCTCTAATTGATTTCTATGTAAAGTGTGATGTCAGGATTAAAATACAATTTAAAAAATATAAATATAGAATTGACAACAAAGTCATTGAAAAGATCATCTTTTTCTAATGGAATTGCAATGACAAGTCATAAATCAAGTGACAGTTTATGTTTGGTTCTGTGACTGTGAACTTTATTCTTTTCTAAAAAAGAAAAGAATATTTATTCTATTCTTATAGTAATGTAATATTCTGTTAATTAATAATGCTTTGCTCACTTATTTATGGCATTTTAGTTCTTTAGTTTTAGTTTATTGTTGGTATAGTAGTTTCTCCAGACTTGCTCTTCTTCAGTATTACCTTAAGTATTGTTGTTTCATACAATTTTAGTATACATTTTTGAATCAGCTATTCAGTTTACATCAAATATTTTAGAATTTTGATTGGGATTACATGTAATCTATAGAAGAACGGTGTGGGAAGATCTGACATCTTTCCAATATTGACTCTAATTCATGGACATATATATCCTTCTAGTTATTTGTTTTCTTCAATTTCTCATGATAGTTTAAAATAATAGTTTCAAGTTTCTTGTACATCTTGTAAATTTGTTACTAGATATTCAATATTCTGATACTATTGCAAATTATAGCACTTTAAATTTTATATTTTATTTTAGATATATGAAAAGACATTTTTCAGAATTAACTTGTATTTAACTATCATACTAAATTCACTCTTCATTTGGACAGTTTATAGATTCTTTTGGATTTTCTAAGTAAACTTTCATGTTTCTACAAATAATAAAAATTTCACTTTTTTATATCTAATTTTTATGTTTTTTAATTAATTTTTCTTAACTTTCTGCATTAGGTATATTTGCAATTACAATGATGAGTTCTAGTGATGATATCAAGGTTCCCTCTCCCAGACTTCAGTGGAAATTTTTCAAAATTTTATTGGTGAATATGCTAGTTAAAGCAGGATTTTAAAATGATATTTTTATTAGTTTAAATCCTTTTCTGCTATCTTCAATATTTTAATTATCTAATGGGCCTGTTTTTATTGTCTGATTTTTTTTCACTTGAATAACAATCAAAATTTCTTTACTTTTTATGTTTATGGCAATTTTTGGATGTATGCTAGAATTTGTGTATAAATTAACATTGAACTTCAGAACTTCTTTCATTCTCTGTTAGGAAGTTAGGGTAAGGAGACAGATCACAACAATCCATTTAGTGATTGAGGCAATTGAGGATATTTTGCAGCTTTAGTAAGACTACGTCTTCCTATGGTCTGTTCCTAATGCTAGAATGTGGCCTTCAGAGCCTTCAAGAGAAGTACCCAAGAGGTAAAATTTAAAAGATTTTGAAGAGTGAGCTCTGTTCTTTAAACTTCTCAGCATATCTTCCAGGCTGCAAATCCAAGAAACTTCAAATCTGGTATCTTGAGAATGAAACCAACTATGTACTTGAAACTTGCCTTTACTCCAGGAGATATTTGTTTCCTAAATACTTGTGACTGTGGGGGATTTACCATTTTAGAAGTTTTGTCCTAGCTTTCCGCCATATTGTGCTACCCTCCAATTTCCAGATTGCTACTCCAGCTTCCTGCAGCTAGGGCTTTGGTTTTTCTTGCCCCCAGTAATGGCTCATTGCTTATACTATTCAGCCTTGAACTCAAGCTTAAAATTACCAAATGTTTTCAGGGGAAAAAAAATGGTTCTGGGATTCAGCTTACCTCTGAAAGGTTCTCTACTCTCTGATATTTTATATATAATTTAATTGTTTTTTCCTAGTTTTAATGTTGGATTATTGTTCTGCCATGACCTACCATATCATATCCAAGGACAGTTAAAATAACTTATTAGGTCCAAATAAGTGCTTTGTCTTTATTCATCACACACAAAAAAGAGAGGTACCTCCTATAGAACTTTAAATCACAATTGTGCTGGTAAGTATTTCACTACCTCACCAATAGGAAAGGGTAGAGTGGTATAAATCTTCCCACCCTGTCCAATTTCAAGCTATTCACATGGTATTGCTGAATACAGAGCTAGGAAAAGATGTATAGTCCTGCTTAAATCAGTGCCTAGAGTTGCAGTGTGTTAAAATGATTTTATGTAACAACTAAGGGTTTAAACTATAGTTTGCTCTTACAATTATTTTTAAATTTAATCATGACTTCTCAGTAGGAAAAACAAAAATATTTTAATTCAAAAGAAGTCAAGTTGGATTTATGCAACCTAAATTACATATTGAAAAACAGTAAATATGCTATTAATTTTTGATATCTCCTGTTTTATGGACATTTCATTATTGTAATTATCTTAATAATTTATTGATTGTTTATTAGCAAGATGGTTACAGCAATAACCATTAAATGAAGTTTATATATGTAAAAATATTTATGATGTCTCAGACATTTCTCCTTGAACTATTATAATAGCAATAGTTATAGAGATGTGACAAAGATATATTAAATTGAAGAGTATTATAATTAAATTATGACAAAATGCTGTAAAAGTAAACAAAACAGTTCTTTTTTAAAAAGAAGAATGCATAACATCTAAAAGGGCCACAAAATTACTTACTATGTTACAGAATGTTGAGAAGTCATATTCCTGTGGCTTCATAATTAGAGAATAAGACTCAGTGGTTTAGAGGAAAAGTCAAGTAGCCCACATCTTAAGGGAGAAGAAAACAATTTGTTTTGGGGTAGCCTATCCAGAACTTTTAGCAGGCAGTAGAATTGGCTCTGAAAGAATGTCAAGTAAACTTGTAATGGAAGGAAGGAAGAGAAGGAAAGAATGTCAGAAGGAAAAGGAGGAAAGAAAAAAAAGAGAAAAGTGTTAGAAAAGTATTATGTAGTTTACCACTGAGAGGTCTAAAGAAGAGGATTGTGTGGCCAGGGGTAGGCAGATGGATAGACAATTTCAAGAACTGGCCCACTAAAGGAAGCCTTGGTCGCATCATCAACTGCTAAAAGCTACAGCCTGCCCTATAGGATAGGGCATGGCTGTATCTGGAGCCCACAGATTTGAGGAACCTAAGTCACATGCCTCATCAGTGGACAAAAATGTCAGGAAAGTGTGTACCTGACTTTTTCACCTTCTTAGGTGAGGATTTGCCTTATTTGGTGGGGAAATTTCCCAAAGAAAAGTTTTCAGATGCTGGATGGGCAAAAAGGATTATAAATAGAAATTGCGTAAGATTTAGAGTAATTTCTAGTTTATAAAACAAAGATAGTTGTGTTGTAACAAATAAGTGATATCAAAGTAAGAAAACATTATCCGTCTCAGTGACCATACAAGTTTTTGAATACTTACTCTGCACTGTAGCTACAGAAATTCTTGTATTTTATTTCCTGAGCTATCAATTTGTAGTGCTACAATAGCATAAAATATTTGCTATTCTCTATGATGACTTAATTGGTTGATTTTTTTTAATGGCATGGTTCATCTTAACATTATTCAGCTTGATGGTGTTCTTCATATATTAAATGTACAACTGTCTTTTTAGCGTGGACACTGAAAGACAAAGTTAATAAACGGAGATGTTAAAACAAAACATTACTTTATTCTCCAAAATGTCTCACTTTACTTACAGATAATTAATTCTATTATTTAATCAAATCTCAGAAAAAAATTTGTCACAATTTACTCAATCTGAACATTTCAGAAATATATCATGGTCACTTGCTCAGTGATGCTCTATCTATTCCCATACTTTACCACCTCCATTTCTTGGCATAACCTTCATTTATTCTTCATACCTCAGGTTTTATTGCCTTAGCCTCCTATAGTAAATGTGCTTACAGAGCTATATGACAGTATTTTTATAGTGCTTAACATGGTTGTAATTTTATGATTTTTTTGTATTTCATTATATTCCCCCAGACTGGTATTTCCAAGGATTCAAAGGATTAAATCTTTGGTCTCATTTTCTGTAACAAGCAGAATGCTTGGCATATTATGACGTCCCCAATACATATTTGCTGAATGGACGAATGAGTGAAAAATATAAAGATAGTCCAATTTCAATAAAATTAAAAAGTCAATAAATTTGTTGAATCAACTAAATGAATTAAGTGCTTATCTCTTACCATTATAATTACCCATCAACTTTTATTTTCATAACTATGCAGTGGTTTTATTGTACAAACATCTTGGAAGGTAGATATAACTACTAATGTTATCACTAGGCAGATTAGAAAATTGAAAGTTTAAGAACTGAGATGATTTTAACAAGCTAATGACTGGAAGACTTGTACAAATGGTACTAAGCTTGTACTAAGTTTAATGGCCAAAGAAATGATACAAAATATAAATCCCTTTATCTCTTAGTGTAGAGTATTAGCACAATATCATAGACTTTTAGGTTTACATATGGCTAATAGCTACTTACTGATACCTACTAAATAAGTAATTAAGGAGTGGTAATATTTGTGATGCTAAACTAAACTGTTAATTTAGTAAACTTATTCATAACTCTGTTAGTATTTGGGCAAGAAGTCTCGCTATTCCACAATGTTTGGCAACAAAGTAAAGCTACTGCACATGTGTATTTATGGATAATTGTGATTTTTGCAACTTTTTTGGAGGATTTTTTGTTATCAGTACATCACCAGAATGATTTTGAGTGTGTTGTGGTTTTCAACAATGGCTACTCTTGCAAACAATTATGAATTGTTATCTATTTATCTTCATTACCCAATTAATTTGTTGTATTATTGAGTGAACACCCTATTTCAGAATTAATATGTAGTATTTTCTTAGATTAGATTACCATAACTGGAGCTTGTCTCAAACTTTACTTATCAATTACAATAAAGGTATTAATTTAATATGTTCATTCTAAGTCATTCAGTATATCTAGAGCTTAGCTTTGTAACTTCTTTATACCATAAATATTCCCAAAAGATTCTATTTTATGTTGTCCAAGGACAGCACTTTGAGAACTACTGATAAAAATTATGGTACATGTAGAGTTCAAATAAAAATCATAACAAGCCTGTGCCTAAAGCGAATGATGGTAAATGCATTATCCCGCCCTCAGATCGCTTGTTTTTATCATCTCAAATACTTTTAATCTCTCCATAAAAGTGAGATTTTTCTCCCTTCATAACTCAGGTAAAAAGCTTTGGAATTCCACTATCCTAAACAAATAATCTCAGCCAGAGTTATATCATTGTTTTGTACTGAAATGAGGTGGTCATCTATTTGAAGTAATTTATCCGTAATAATAAAGTAATAAAATTTGGAAATAACTTAAATATCGTAATATATTTACATATAAAAATTAATTAGAGTAGGTTCAAAATTATAATATAATCATTCTTATTCTCTTATACTCAGTTCTTCAAACTCCTACATTAGATCAACAGAGTTAACCAGTATAGGCAAAGTTAATTCTTAAAAGAAAAATCACATTAAAATTGGTAAGACTTGGAAGCTATTTTTTCAAGTATACCTAATTATATTGAACAGTTAATAAGTATATTAGCATTTTTTGAAATATAGCAGTTTACCAATAACAAATCCTTTAATATAATTAGTTAATTAAACTTAAAGGCATTATAATCATCACTTGAAAGAATTTTCATACTTTTAAAGAAGTGGTAATAGCTTTAGTTATATAGAATAGATGCAAATTGAGAAAAATAAAAATCTCTAAATATAATGCTAGAAAGATAAATCTTCATAACCACTTGTCAAATAACAAGCATATTAAAATATTTTCCATTAATATTTATAGAAGTAGAAGTAGTTCAGAAAGCTTCGGACCAATTAGAAATACTCGTTAAAATTAACAGCAACAAAAATTGTAAATGCGAAGGTCCTTTGGGTTTCCAACACAACAGAGTAAATCTGGGCTGAATCTAGGCTTAATCAACATATTTTTTCTGCCTAAGATCAATACCGCAGTTTCTCCAGGTGTAAAGCAAGAAATGCAAAATGGAAAGCTTTAGAGTTTCTGGGGACATTAGTAAATTCATAACAATCTGGAACTCAAAATAATAGCCTTTAGAGTAGGGTACAGAAAGTTACTTCTGATTAGCTCTGAATAATCTGTAAACTTTATTCAATTTCATCTGATGGTTTTGAAGAAGTAACTTCTGATTTTAGGCATAGCTTCATATCTACAGCATTCCAATTAACCAAGTCTTACCATCTAGATCAGAGTTTCCCAGGCTATGTTCTGCATAAAGGTATTAGTAGGACTCATGATGAAGCAAACATGAATGAAACAAAGTTAAGTTGTTTAAAAGAATTTCTGGAGCCTCTAATAGCACATGAATGCCTGAGTTTCTCTAAAAAGGAAAGGACAGACAGAATGTGGTGGAAGTTTGGGGGAAGGAAGGGGAGGAAGGGGGAAGAGAGAGAGAGAGAGAGGAGAGAGGAGAGGAGAGGGGAGGGGAGGAGAGGGGAGAGGGAAAGGGAGAAATATTGAGAATCCAAACAAATTTGAACATGCTGTTTGAGAACTGCAAAAGCATATTGTGCCATTTCTTCTGAAATAGCATTCACATTAAACTTGGCTAACTTTTTCAGATTTGTATGTCATCAAGTTTCTTCATATCTATTTCTCTTTAGATTTAAGGACTTGCACCTTAATGTGGCTCTATATTCCGCAAAGATACAAAAATCTTTAAAATATTATTTATTGATATTTTCTGCCTTAGACAGCTTTCTACAGTTTATTTATTTATTTATTCATTTATTTATTTATTTATTTTTTGCAATTTTCCAAAAGTGCAGGTGGCCAAATCATTTCTTTGAGAAGTATGCAGATTGCTGTTCCTCAAAGCCTGTTCACTCAATGGGGCTAAATACATATCCATGCAAGGCGAGGATGGTATTGAGTCAGAAAAATCTTGAAGGACCTAGAGACCAAAATAAAGATGTTTTCAACTCTTCTGACATCTGGTACTCAACATGAAATAGCAATATTGAAAAATTCTTAAAAGATACTTGTTTCAAATGTTTGACTCAAATAATTACATATTAGTATCTACCAGTATCATTGACAAAGTGATATAAAGATCGTTCACTAGTGTGTTCAATTTGACAAAGCTATTCTTAAAGTAGTACTTTATTATAGTGCAATCCAGACATGATGATTCATTTAAAAATAGTTTCTGTTCATAACAAGATGGTTTCCCCTCAGTACCAAATTGAAGAATATAGGGAACACTTTCTGTGGCTATAAGCTACAAGCATTTCATATTGCTCAATTCATTGAGGCTCTTATAATTGTTCAGAACTGTAGTACAATTAAAATTATAGTAGCTGTTAAATTGGACATTTCATGGGAAAATAAGGATAACAGTACAGAGTCAATAGAACAGTCTAAATATACTCTAATCAATTCAATTATTTCTCTCAGTTGTTTGATCTCTGCTTATTTTGGTATGTTTGTTTTAAATATCAAAATTTCCATCTAGTTGTTTTAGTATCCAATGAAGAACAGAGAAAAAAGTTATTAGAGAGGACCCAGACCTAGCTTTAAAAAGTCAGAAGATGGTTATGAAACCAAAAACAAATAACAAAAACACATTAGGGCAGTATTATTCTCTGAATTAAAAAGCCTCCATGTGATTATTTTATGTTAATATTGGAAAGTTCTAGTTGTCAAATGGCATAACAAGAAAAAGAAATACCAGAATCTACCTTTAATACCTCGACCAAAATTCAAAATGACTGTATGCAATTCATTAGCTCTCAAAGCAAGTATTCCCTGGAACATCAATTCTATGAGATGGTGATCAATATATTTTCAAAACCTTGAATACTGGTAAAACATTTTATATATATATATATATATATATATATATATATATATGTGTGTGTGTGTGTGTGTGTGTGTGTGTGTGTGTGTGTGTGTGTACATGTATATATGTATATATGTATGAAATAAGTAATACTAACATTTAAAATATAAAAGTTTTTTGAGAAAAGCTCACTTAGTATAATGCCCAAAGTGGACAATTTATAATTACTATTATATTATGGAGTAGCAAAAGCATATTATGCCTTTACCTCCCAGGAATAATAGATCTTTGGGGAAACCATGTTATTGGTAAATAAATTTGCTCAAAAATAGAAAAGCTATCTTCTCTAGAAGTTAACCTATATAATTACATTTAAACCACCTAGAGTTGGAAAATGAGGTCACTCTATAAATTATTACTGAGGATTTTTGTCTTCCGTGGGATGTGAAAACTGAGTAATAGGTCATCATGAATATCAAGATTAAAATCCAGCTTAAGCAATAGAAGTATGCAGTGGTTACCAATGTACTTTGCCTAGAACCAAGGTACGAAATGGAGGAACAAGGAAGGAGGTTAACAAACTTTCCACAGATATAAATTCATTTGCTAGGAAATGTATAGCAAAGCCCATAAAGAAACATTGTTAAAACTTTAACTTATTTCAGTCTTTCTTGAAATGTATTTTTTTAAATTAAGTTTATTGGGGTGACATTGGTTAATGAAAATACTTACAGGGATATGAAGAACAGCACAGAGAATATGGTCAGTAATATTGTAATAGCTATGTGTAATGTTAGATGGGTACTAGGGTATTAGTGTAATCTGGAGGATCACTTTGTAATTTATATAAATGTCTAAACACTATGCTGTACACCTAATACTAATATAATATTAAATGTCAACTCTAACTGAAAAATAAAAAAAAAAATGAAGAGAAAGAAGGAAAAGGAAGGAAGGAAAGAAAAGGAAGAAGGAAAGGGAAGGGAAAGAAATTAAGAAATTGGTAAAGTGAGGAGTGGGCAGATATCTAGTCTTTGTGAAGTCAGGTGCCTGAAGTGCAAGTGTAAGATCTATTGGAGCAGTTTTATAAGCAAAAGCTATTATGTATACACCTTTTTATAATATTTAAGACTCTGGGAATCAGAACAAGACTGAACAGAGCTTCAAGATTTTTTTGCTACTCCATTTTGGGTGTATCAATTATAAATATGAAAAACTCAAATACACAAAAATGTGTGACACTGTCAAAGTTTGTTAGATAATAGAAGCTAGGAGAAAGGCTTTTATTTTTTGGAGGCAAAGGCAAATTTGTCAATTAAAATACTATAGAAGTAGAAGATTGTCAGTTTGAGGGAGATTTTTAAGTGGTGATCTGGTTGATTGGCTAGTGGCCTATATAGGTTAGATCTATTCCTTATCTGTTCGCTTTCTACAAACATTTGTGAAAAAACTTGCTTTGGTCTTGTTGGGAAAAAAGAGTAAAGATTAGAGAGTAAAAGACGATCATTTTTCTCAGAAAGTTGTGGGTGAGGGTTGTGATGAAGGAATAATGACATTTTCTCTACATTTAATGACAAAGTCAATGTCTCTGAGCTCTAGAAAAGTCTTATTACAGTTTACACTTGACATTTTTATCTTTGAAAAGATGGTAAGCTTTAACAATGTGCATTTATTTGTGTACTTTTGTGAAAATATTAAATTCCAATTCTATAGTGATTTAGATGTACTAGATTTTATTCATATTATTTTCTAGGCATAAAGTAGGCCATTTCAAAAAGGAGCACATGAACCACACACACACACACACACACACACACACACACACACACACACACACGCACATGCACATACACTTATACTCTTAAAGATTTAGAAGCAGATTCTTTTTAAAAGCATTACAACAGAATCTGAAAGGCCACTCTGTCTCATATCACTAATAACACTCTCATAACACTTTCAGATCATTCTGTCCTCTGTTCCAGACAACCAGTGTTCAAAATAATCATAAGAGGTAACTTAAGTCTTGGGAGAAATAGTGTGGGTAGATTTTTCTTTTTCTCTGAAAAAGAAAAATATGGGAATGTGATATTCTGCAAAATAAGTTTAAGTTACTTATTGGTGAAGTGCCTCATTCCTTTTGGAAAGTCTAGATATTAGTTTATTTCTCTTTTCCCTTCTTTTCTCCTTCCTCTCTCATTGTTTTTCTAAATAGTAATATTGCTGTGAGAGACTTTACATCAGAATTAAAAATGGAAGTGGCTACACTTTACATAGTACATTTCTTTGCAATTTTCTAATTTCTTAATAAACAGCATATGAACCTTAGAATGTTGAACGAGAAATTAATAAAACAAAGATGAAATAAATATTCAGAAAAAAATGAGTACATGGACTAGTTACAATTTGGTCTTTTATAGAATTGAACATTGAGTAGTTTTCCTGTAATTGTTTTTCTCTCTCTGAAGAAGTGAGAATTTTAAAGATGTTTTCTCAAAAACATAAGAAATTTTTACTTCTAAAGTTTTCTATATTGTTGGTAATAATTATGGCTTAAAATATTTATATATAAATATTTAACTTAAGACGAAATAGGGTATGGGGAGCTTATTCATGCAATATATTAAAAAATGTATGAATATTACAGAACAAACTTCTATCAAGAAAATCAATAGCAGAGATTATATGGAATAAAAACAAAATTGTGAATATCATTTACTTTTAATATTGATTCTATATATTTTAAATTGGACTGTAAAGTTTGGCATTATATCCTAACATATTTTGATATATTGATAATGTATCAATATATCAGTGTTCAAAATAATCATAAGAGGAGCAGTTTTTCAGTAATATTTGAAGATTTTTAGTTAAGGGATTTTTATTTTTGACACAAAAATACCCTGACCTGCTTCATTCACCTGCAGGCCTACCTAGCTCTGTAAGCATTTGCATTTTTCTTTTTTTGACAGTAGAATATGCAAGTCATAAAATTAACATACATAATTATTTTTTTGTCAAAAATAAAAATAAATACTTTTTAAATTTTTTTGTGTCAAATATTAAAAAAAAAACAGACTCACAAATATGGAGGACAATCTGGTGATGGCCAGAGGAGAGAAGGTTGGGGGCCTGGGAGAATGAGATGAAGGGTTAAAGAAGTACAAATTAGTAGTTGATAGATGGTCAAGGGGATGGGGAGAACAACATATGGAATGCAGTCGGCATTAATGTAATGGGTAGGTGGAAAGCCAGAGGAGAGAAAGAGCAATTAGAGGGATCTTTTTACAAACTATGTAAATGTCTAACCAATATACTGTATACTTAAAACTAATAATAAAATAAAATAAATATACTTGGTTACTATAGTGTGTATTATCATTTTATGTAGCTATTTTAAAGAAATAATCAAGGATATGATTTCTTTATTTTCATCCTGCATTTTTTTTTACTTAAGATTGTTTATTACACTAACAACTTTTTAAAAGTTAAGGTGCTGTGGGTAGCTAATAGCATCACTGTATGACTTGGTCATGTATGTGGAATCCTGAGCTTTGGCTCTGTTGTATGGATTTAGTCATAAGGCACCTAAGCACACAGTGCCTTTTTGTATTATAAGAAGTTGGAAAGCTTTTCTCATGTAATTAATGTTACAACTTTTAGCCCAATCAACTTATTTAGTTAGCAGCTCATAGGAACAGTGGTAAACCTCATTCTACACCAATATTTTAGAGAATAAAATATTAAATCATTTTTGAAATATAACAAGATTTCCATTGCAGATTTAATGTGACAAGATAGTATTTTATACTGTTTTTATTAGCAGTATAACAAATGATGAGTAATAAATTTAGATGTAGTGCAGACAGACTCAGGCTGTCAGAAGTATTGGATGGTTTTGTCCGGTTATTAGAGCACAAAACCAGGAGGTAGAATACATGGAGAAAATTTTTTTCTTCCTGCCAACAAATGACAAATATTTTAGGGTATCATTTTACAGTTCTTTTCTTTGTGATATTATTACCACTCATATAAAACACATATTCCAGGATGCTTAATTAGGATATAATATGTAAATAAATTACCCTGAATTTTTATAGAAATTTGACTTTTCCTAATATCCTTATATGCCACTATTTAATTATAGACACCCTGAAGGGAGAAACACTATGTTATACACCCTCTTATTTTTTATGGTACCTAGGAAAATGTTAGGTATTCATATTTATTGATTAGCACATATTTGGTACTCAATAAAACTTGCTGAAAGAATGTGACTCAGAAAATTGCTAAGAATGGTGGCGTACGACTTGCATTAGGATTCTATAATTACCACTTACTGGTTATGTTTGTTTGAGCAAGTTAATTGAGATTAAATGTATCAAAATAGTTCAGTGGGAAAAAAAACATTTTCAATATATAGTTCTAGAGCTACTGAATATCCATTTGGAAAAGAAAAGAAACTTGATCTCAACTTTGTACTATGTACAAAATTTAATTTGAGATGAATAGACCTAAATATAAATGCTAATACAATTAAGATTTCAGAAGAAAATATAAGTAAACAAAAGTTTCTCAGTTTACAGAAAGCACTAAGAAAGGAAAATTATGGCAAGTTGGACTTGATTAAAATAAAAATATTCTGATCATCAAAAGATACTATTAACAAAATAAAAAGGCAAGACAAACTGGGATAAAATATTGTTAAAATATATATTTAACATGGAATCGAATAAAGACCTCCTAATCTTAACAATAAGAGATGAGCTACACAAAAAGTGAACAAATTATTTGAAAACATACTTCACAAAAGATATAGAGAGATAGATATCTATGTATTAATATCATCTGTAGCTATATCTGCTATTGGTTCTGTTTCTCTGAAGAACCTTTACTAATCCACTGCTGTTACAACAATGTGGGTGACATGGATGAATCATTCAGGTAAAAAGTAACGGGACACAAAAGAGCGATCTCACTTATATAAAGTCTGTATAGCTGGCGAGAGAGTGTTAGCTTTCCCAGTTCAAAAGTAAGATGGTTTCCCTGCCACATCTTGTTTTTCAAAAGGGAATTCTGACTAAGAGGTTATTCTAATGGACACAACTTTTTCCAACAGAAATTTACTGTGATTCTATATGTAACAGTTATTTTTCTACATGTTTTGTGTTCGGAGTTGGCAGCTTTATTGGGTCATATGATCTGTTCACAACATTTAATAATGCATGACTTGGTATTTGAAAGATACCATTTTCTGACTGGAACTAGGGCTTGATCATATGACCTAGGTTCAGTTAACTGGATTGTTTCCCTTGAATTTTGAAACTTCAAAGAGTGATGAAAAGTAAAAGACAGGAAGGAGCTATTTTAAGTGGTAGCGGTGGGAGGAGGAGTGCAGCATATCAGCAAAGTGCGTTAATGGCAGTGGCTCTTGCAATATCATCCTGAACTGCTTCTTCCTATGTTAGTTCTAGGCATTCCTTTTCATACTTTTACTTCTGCCGATTTCCCAAGCCTGGTTCTCCAGTTTTTCCATAATTCAGTGTTCTTCTCACTTGCCTTCTAACACATGCCTTTTCTACTTAAGTTACCCAGAGCCAGTCTGTTATTTTCAACCAAGCATCCTGATTGTATATTTACATAAACTTCAGTATAGTTGACTATATAAGTTTTAAGGAATACTGTAATTGATCGGACGTGGGCAATTCTCAAAACTCTATCCACAGCAGTCTTTAAATGTTCCGTAGTTTGCTTATAACTACAGTTGACTAATCTAGCTACTATAGTAGTGCATCTCCGTGTGTTGCCATATGCCATCTGCATAAGAATCAAGAAGGTGGGGGCATAGAATGGTGGTGCTTGACTCACAGACTTACTCTTGGGTAATATATGTTTACCGAATCCGAATTTTTTAACAAGTATTTAGGTTCATGTAAAAGATTGAGATATTCTACAATGTATGTGGATTTACTAAAGTGAGTTGTTTTCCATCATTTTAGCAGTACAGAGAGGAGTAGGAACCTCGTTTTTTAATACATCCCCAAATGTGCTGTTTGGGATTAGCCCAGTGTATTTCAGTTGTTTTTGACTGTTTGTGAAAAAGAAATAAGAAAAGATCTTTTAAACATGGTACTGTGAACTGGTTAAGGATTAGGAGACGGCAAGTGAGTGGACTAAGGATTGCCTGAATCAATCACTCTCTTAAGGAATGGGTTTTGGGAGAGCCAACCAGCTATTTTTCATCTCCACTGAAGCTAGTCAGAAAAGCACAGGTAGACTGTTCTTGGAATAAATGTTAAAAGTTGGGGATAGGGTGAGTAGAAGAAAGAAGAGATGGCTTCCCCAAATAGCTTTAAATGTGGGAAAAAATACTCAGATAAATGGCTGAGGTGCATTTTAACTAAAAACTATGAAGTTGCTTAAATTATCTACTGAGATTCCCTTAAGCCCAGAATTCAGGATTTGAGAGGAACATCCAACTCCTTAGCAGCCAAAGAAACTATATTAAGGAACACATTTACCACTAAATTGTTACTGAATTTAAAGAAAGTTGATGAATGGCTGGCAAAAGAAGGCTGCCTCTTGATGTTCTAAAAGCAAAACCAGTTAAGAGGGTCAGCAATCTCTAATTACAATGAAGCAGTTAGCACACCATAATTAAAGCTGTATCAGCATTCGCATCACAAACTAATGTTTTTCATGGGTTCAAACTCAGCTGTAAAGATTCATTCTGGGCTGAAATTTGGCATATAAGACAGAAACTCAGCAGGGAAAGGGGCAAAGAAGGGATATTTTTAAAAATTTATATACCAAACTGCCAGACACAAAATATAGCCATTAGGATCTGTTGAGGAAATAATAAATAATACATTTTTTTTTTCAAAATCAGTATGCATAGCAAACTCCAGGTGCCATAGTCTTGGTGAAAGAGAACATTTAAGTTATACACATTGGAAAACACAAAAGAAACCAACTTGAACTGAAGGATGTTTTTAATCCTATGAGGAGTGGTCTATTTTACAGAGAATACTTAGATGTTGCAAAAACATGTTTAATGTTCTTAAATATTTATTTGCCCAAGAAATTTAGATGACTCCAATGAAACTGCAAAATGTACACCAGCACAGTGGGGTTAGTGACAAAAAATGTTATATCACTTTTTTCCCTTAGACTCCTTTGATAGATGACTTTAATCTAAATTCCCTCATTTCTATGAATGTTAACACTTTTTAAAAAACATGATTTTGTTAATAATGACTTTGTTAATAATGATATAATGTAAATATTTTATATACCTTCCAGTTTTGTATCTTAAAAGGTATAGTTAATAACTTGTGAATGAAACAAATAAGACATTAAGACCTACTATGTACCAGACATGTGTCTAGAGGCTCATTTTCAGCTTTATAATAATTATACTTTGAATTATTTTTATTTTTGATTATTATATTTACATTAAATATTGACTTTATAATTTTATTGCTTTAATTTACATTACTTTGTAATATTATTACTTTTTATTTTGTGCTGCAGGAACTCAAAGCTCTTTGTTTTTAGAGTGTGGTAGCACTACTTAGTTAAGGATCAAGTTTGCTCATTCTCATCTAATCTATAACTTTGTTATAGTCAAAATTATAAAACCAAGTAAGAAATTTTGATTGAAAAGCCATTTCCAGTATCTCTAATATCAAGGAAAATATATTGTATATTGACTGTATATTGACAAATATCTAGAAGGATAATTACCAAACCGATAAACAAGATTAGAGTCAGATGACAAGTAGGCAAGAACCAAGATTAAACGCAACAATGTAATGACTTTAAATTTACTTGTTATATTTTACATTTTTTATAGGGAGAATGTGTTTTTGTATTACTGTGTATTTAAATGAATTTAAATAATAGAAATTGAAAGAAAAACTTGTTTTAAGAAATTGAGCAATTAAACGAATATAAATTATGAAGTTAAGTTCTACACATGGAATAATACTATCTGTCTCCTTTTATTTGGACCTGCATTTATAGTTAAAATGACTTCTTAAAATATGTTAACTCAAAATGGATATAAAAACATTCCATTAATATTATAGTTTCCACATAGTAATCCAAATGTATTTTGTATCTTGCATAGACCTTGCCAATATACTTCTTGTCAGTAAGTGGTTCGTAGCAATTAGGAGAGAAAGGTTGTAGTAGATAATAAATTGGACACATCTTGTGGTCATGTCTTTTTTCTAATTCACCATTTCCTCTCTCATGTGTTCCAAACTGTGCTTGAGTCTGCTGCCTTTGTCAGTTGCCCCATTAACAAATTCTTAGAAATGCTGCCCTAAGTAACGGCTCTCACTGCTTCTAAGCTACCAGCAAGAGGACAGTGGCAGTTATTAAAAGTCAGTTTAGAAAAAGTGAAAAGTAAATTTCAGAGACTATGGACATAGCCAGGGATCTTTGAAATAGCTCCAAGCCTAGTTGGCCTGAATTGAACAGCTATTACTCTATAAAAGCTTTCTGATAAGGAAATTGTCACTCATGTCCAGTTCAGACAGAAATGTCAAGAGCTTAGCCAAATAATATGCAGATAATCAAACAAGAACTAGAAAACATCAAACAAGCCACAGTAGTAAGAGGAAAACAAATGAGTATGGAAACCTCAAAGTACATCCTAATCAACTCCAACTTCTTAAAGCTCCTCACTCATTCATTCAGTCAGTTATCCAGTCGATGACTATGTGTTGAGCATCTACTCTGTGTCATTTGTGAAATCGGGACTGAGGGTATAAATATAAATCAGCTATCATGTGACTTTCATATTTATGATAATTTAAAAACACATTCTCATTTTAATCAAAACTTCTTATTATAGCCTTTGTTTTACAGTCTATGTTGTCTGATATAAGTATTGCTACCCCATCTTTTTTTTCTTTTCCTTTGCATGGAATATCTTTTTCAATCCCTTTACTTTGAGTCTGTGTGTGTCTTTCCATCTGAAGTGTCTACTGTAGGTGGCATATGTACAGGTCTTTTTTTTTTTTTTTCAGCCACACCGTGTCTTTTGCTTAGAGCAATTAGTCCATTTACATTTAAAGCAATTATTGATAGGTATGTAGTTATTGCCAGTTTATTAATTGTTTTCGAATAGTTTTTGTAGTTTTTTGTTCTTATTCTCTTGCTCTCTTCTGTGTTACATGATGACTTTCCATAGTATTATATTTTGTTCCTTTCTCTTTACTTCTTATATATCTCTTGTAGATTTTCGGTTTGTGGTTACCTGTGTTTCATGTATACCAATCTATGTTTCTAGTGGAGTAGTTTAAGATGATGGTTGCTTAAGTTCAAACACATTCTAACACCACTACAGTTTTTACTCACCCCCTCCACATTTATATTTTGGTCATTTTTTAATTCATATGTGTGTGTGTGTGTGTGTGTGTGTGTGTGTGTGTGTGTGTGTGTGTGTGTGCATGTGTACGTGCCTGTGTTTTCATGTGTATCCCTTTTACTGTAATTACACATGTATCTTTTAACCTTTATACTAGCTTTATAGTTGGTTGGTCTGCTGTTTTTACTGTTTGATATTGTCAATGACACCTTTTTTTTTTCTTTCTTATATATTCTTATTTCTACTTTTGATCTTTTCTTAAAGACATTGCTTTAACATGTCTCATAGTACTGGTTTAGTAGTAATGAACTACTTTAGCTTTTTCTTGTCTGGGAAGCTGTCTCTACTTCAGTTCTAAATGATAGCCTTTCTGGGTAGGACGATTTTGGTTGTAGGTCTTTGTATTATATCACTTTGAGTATTTTATACTATTCCTTTCTGGCCAACAAGGTTTCTGTTGGGAAATCAGCTTAGAGTTTTATGGGAGCTCCCTTGTTGGTAACTAACTGTTTTTCTCTTGCTACTTTTAAGATTCTTAGTCTGTAACCTTGGTATTTTAATTGTGATGTGTCTTGGTGTGAGCTTCTTTGAGTTCATTTTGTTTGGGACTCCGTACTCCCTGGACCTGTATGTCTATTTCCTTCACCATGTTAGGGAAGTTTTTAGTCATTATTTCTTCAAATAGGTTTTTAATTCATTGCTCTCTCTCTCCTTCTGGTACCCTTACAATGCTAATGTTGGTATGCTTGATATTGTCCCAGAAGTCTCTTAAACTATCCTCATTTACATTGTTTTTTTTCTTTTTGATGTTCCCCTTGGATGTTTTCTGCTACCTTGTCTTCCAGATTGCTGATTCAATCCTCTGCTTCCTGTTATCTGATGTTGATTCTCTCTAATGTATTCTTTATTTCAGTTATATTTTTCATTTCTGACTGTTTCTTTTTGATGTTTTCTATCTCTTTGTTTCCTACTCTTTATTAATGTTCACATCAAGTTCATCTTCCTTTAGTTCTTTAAGTATTCTTATAACCAGTGTTTTGAACTCTACATCTTGTGGATTTCTTGTCTCTATTTTATTTAGTTGTTTTTCTGGAGTTTTGCCCTGTTCTTTCATTTGGCTCATATTTCTTTGTCTCATTTTGTCTGACTCTTTGACTCTCATTTTGTCTGTCTCTATATATTAGGTATATTTGCTATGTCTCCCAGTCTTGTGTAGTAAGTGTTCTGTATGGCCCCATGACACAGTCTCCAGGTCACCTGAGCTGGATGATTCAAGGGTATCCCTTGGGTGAATTGTTTGTACTCTCCTGATGTTTTGAGCCTGGGTTGTATTGGCACCTCTGTGGATGGGATTGACCCTCATGCTGACTGGCTGTGAGTGCTGGCATGTCTACATCAGATGAGCTATTCTGCAGAGACTGACTCTTTGGAATGGGAATCACTTTAGCAGGACTCTGGAGCCAGCAAAGTCCATCCTTTGGGTATCATTTGTGGATCTGGTTCAATTATGGTCCAGTGTGGTCTGAAGTTGCTCATCAGGTGTGTTGGTTCTGAGGTATCTTTGGAGGGCTCTGGTGCAGCAGATTGAGGTCAGCCACCATGTGTGGCCATCATAGGGCCAGTGGTAGGGTCTACAAAGTGATCTGGTGTTGGTTGCCACTTGTGCTTGGTTTGGAGGTTCTTGGGAAGGGCTATTTTGCCATCTGAGGCTTGCTTCCACTAGTTATGGGTTTGGGACCTTTTGGTGGGCACCATGATGTCAGCTGAAGCTAGCTGCCACTTGTGCTCAGTTTGTGGCCACTTAGTTGAGGCTACATTCCAAACAAAGACTGACTACTGCTTATGCCAGGCATGGAGCTACCTGATGGGAGTTACAATGAAAGTTGAGACTGGTCACTGCTTATGCCGGGCTTGAGTTAGCAAGAGGTACAAGGCACACCAAGGCTAGCTGCAGCTTGTTTGGTGTTTGTGGACATTGGAGAGTTTTTAAGAAAGTCAACAGTGTGAGCCTAGGCATGCTGTTTGTGTGGAGGAGCTGCTGGAAGAGGTTTGGCTGGGTGCATAAGTCGAGTGGAGTGAAGTCTCAGGGAATCACCAGGGCAGGACCAATAGTATTAGCCAGGTTAATGGAAAGCTCAGATTTGGCACCCATCTGCCCGGGTAGGCTGGGTGGGAGGAAGAATCAACAAAGGAACAATGGAACCTGCCAACACTTCCATCCATAAATGATCTTTCCCAAATTCTGTCCTTCCAGCCTTTGCTCTGTAGTCAGTCAATTTAGTCTTCACTTTTAGTTCAATTTATTATTTCCCTGGCACTTTGTGAGCTGTTGACTTTGCAATGGAGCCCAGAGTGAATCAGTTTGTAAGCAAATGAGTCTGTGCTTGGGCCTTTAAGACCTGCAGCACCTGGGTAGCTGTCTATCTCACTCAGACACAATTGCTACTGGTTTTCACAGCAAGATGTTATGGAGACTCGTCTTCTTAACACTGAAGGCCTGGGCTGGGGGCCCCAGTGTAAAGCTGGGACACCTTGCTCCTCAGGAGACCTCACCACATCCAAGATATCCCTCCTAATTCTTAATCACCACACCATAGACATGACATCTGACTGTTCTAGATCTCTTCCCTTCCTACCAGTCTCAGTGTCACTTCTTTATATCCTTACTTAATAGGAGTCTGTTTATCTAGTCCTCAGGTGTTTCTCAGTGGTGGTTATTCTATATTTTAGTTGTAATTTTGATGTGGTCATGGGAGGAGGCGAGCATAGTGTTTATATACTCTGCCACCTTGACCAGAAGTTCTCTGAGGTCAAATAATCGAAATTGGAATTTTATTTAAGCGTATTTTTAAATTGGAATTCATAGGCTTTTGGAAATGTAAAGTCTGCCAACTATATTCAGAAATCATTCAGAAAATTGAAAATATTACTGATAATATCAATATTTGCATCATCTAAATATAACTTATATGTTAAATTTTCCTTGAACAAGCCATTTTATTAAATGGGTACTCTGATCAATACATAATGAAATTAATTTTAAAGTTAGTTTATATGAATTTGTAACCACCCAAGTAACTAATAAAAAGTAGACTAAGGAACTTGCACAAACAATTCAAGAGGATTTGGTAAAATTTGAGATATTTTCATAAAAATTTTACACCAGTATGTTCAATTATCACACTATTAAGCTTAAACATATCTTTAGTTACTATTTTATCATTCACAGATACCACTACTGAATACTAGAAACTAGCATTGTCAGGGTTTGTGATTAAATGATGTAACATTCTCTTCCAAGTAAGCTGATTTTCTACCTGATTGTGGCTCTGGGAGTAAGGTACTAGAAATAGGTATCTATTAAGTTTTATAGACTATTCATAAAAGCTTATAATAACCAGCTGGATCCTGTAAACTGCACAGTGGGTGTTCAACTATATTTACCATCAACTCTGTAAACAATATGTATATTTTCATTTCAGGTAAACTAGCAAAAATCATTATCAAAATATTATACAATCATATTGCTCCAAGGCAAAGTTTTAAAAGGCACAGGAAACCAAGAAAACAACAGCATACACTTTTGGTCTTTCAGAATCAATAGATTTGTTTTAGAAGCCCAGACACTTGAAACATATTCTCCATTTACATTTTTGTGCTGACATAATAAGGAATTTCTGCCTTCAATAGAAGCTATCTTCTGACAATGAATGAAAATAAAAGAATTTTCTTTTTAAGTTGTTTAAGCACTTATAAAAGATTCACTAGAAATAAGTGCCAAAAGACAAGCACCTTTTTAAAATAAAATTTCAGAATGGTAAAGCCATGACTCTCATCAAAAGTAATTGAACATTTGTCAAAGATTTTATTTACTCATTAATTGAGGGAATATGTAACATATCACAAACTGTTAGATTGAGAATTTGACTTAGAGAGATTTACTACTACTGGGAAATGTTCATTTGCAATGTCATAAACAGAAATCAGTTGTATTATCAGTTTTCTACATTTTTATTGTTATACCATATGTCAAAGACAACTGAAAATGCATACCTCTGTAGAGTCAGATAATCCCCAGTGACTCCACTGGTTAATGTATTTCATTGAAAGGATAACCAGTGTTACCTTTGCCATTTTTTAAGTCTGATAGTTTTTCTTGACAATCTTGTCTGTTTTGTTCACTATATATATATTCCCAGTGCACAGAATTTCACTTTGCTCTTTGCATGTGATTAATAAATATTTATTGAATGAATAGGTGGAAGAATTAAAAAAACCTGGATAACACCTTTCTAAAACAAATAAAAAGGAAACCCAAACAAAAAAGCAAAGACAGCTTCTACTTTTAGAATTAGAATATATAAATCATTTCAATAATAAAATATATTTATCTTACATATCAGATGTCTTCAAGACATAATTATAAATATGTTAGAGTAAGTAATCCACAAGTTTGGCTCATTTAGCAATTGTTTTATTATCCAAAGGCTTTCACTGATGAAATCCCTTAAAGCCCATGGTTATATTACACTAGCAATGAAATTCCTGGTCAGAGGTCGTTCATCTTTGCCCATGTGCCACTTTCTTTTCTCAGTGCCATTGAGGTCGAATGCAGTCACATTCTTTCAAATAGGCATTTTTTTTTTCACAAAGTTCAAACAATTTTGCATTGAACTTTTATTTCTCAATTAGAGGAATCAAAAGAACAGAAAAGAGTAAGGAGAAGAGGAAGTAAGGGGAAATGAAGGCTTATTATTTAAGGTTTAATCAAAATGGATCTCTATACTTCTCCTTTGAATTCTCTTCTGGAGAATATTTTGGAGACAAAATTACCTTTTTTCTTAATACAGATTTGGTTGAAGTTCTCTTATTATGCATTTGACAAAGTTATTTTTGGGTGGATTTTATAAACTTCAAATTGATCAAAGAAGTGAATTTAAACAAAACACATTTGGCATCAAGCAGCTACCTGAGGAAATGTCCAAGTGTATGTGATTCAAGTGAATACATAAAGGCTGGGATTTAAAGTTGAATTCAAAAATCCATCTATCTGAATAATTTTTAAAATAAGCAATAATAATGTTTTGTGATTGACACTTTTTTATGGATATTCTTAATTTTCAGGATTTTTAGTTGCAGGTTTAAAAGTATTATCTATATTTGTCCATGGTACAGGGTAGTACTGTGTTTTCAGAGAAAATCCCCCAAGAATGTCATATTTTGAAATAGATTTTCTCAAAGAGATATGATATACTACTTCTTTTAAGATACATTATAATAATCACTTTTACTGAGTGTCTCATACAGTATTTCTGGAAAGGGATACTTAAATATGATTAATTACTATTAATTCAGATTCAGAAATAATTGAGTTTCCAAAAGAAAATGTTAGATACAGTTTTTCAAAAGTAAATCTTTCCTTGATACTGGTAAATTCTTAAACAATATATTTATATGTGGAAGATGAAATAGAAACTTTTCTTATGACATCAAGATGATGTCATGTTTCTTTTGTTTGTAAAATGTTTGGGGCAACTTTTACATTTTTGATCAGGAGCATTTAGTATTCACAATGAAACATCAAACAACCTTTTGAAGAGACAAAGAAAAGACTATAAATGTCTTTCACACATTGATTTTTATAAAAGCATTTTCCTGTAGAATCAATAGATACATATAGGAATAGAAGACAATTTAAAGTATGAAAAGAGAGTTTATGAAGACTGCAGTCTCCAATTGCAGTATATCAATAGTCCTTTGAGTAGTTTTACAGGAGTTTGAGTATTAAATAATATTCTTTTGAAACTTTAAGTTAGTGTCTTATTCTACTAATTTGAATCATAACTATACTCTGAACTTTGAATTGTTAGATGTAGAAAATTGGCTTTGGGGAAAGACTAAATAATATGTATTTCATTCAGACTCTTCAGGACACTTGAGATATTGTATCTTTTAAAATATTTTTGATATGTGAATATGGTTTAAGAATATACGAAACCTACAGTATCAAATCTATAGTGGTTGTAATGAATTACTTTAATTATATTATTTAAATATTAACATAAGTATTTACTACCCCATTTAAAATATGAAAACTATTTTAGTCTCCCATTATTTAAAAAACCCATTTTGTATTATCTCTGTGATTTTTAGTAATTTAGAGATATTTCCTAAACTCCTGAGTATTTGTGGGTGATATGTTGGTTGATGGATGGGTGGATGGATGGATGGATGGATGGTGAATAGACAGATAGATAGATAAGAGGGGGAGTTGTGAAGGAGAAATGGAAGGAGGGAGGAGAAGAGAGAAAGAACTAAGTTTTGATTAAAGGGGAGGGGCAAATGTTTATTATCTATATATTTGATAACAACAAAATGATAAAAAAACAAAAATCTTTGTTGAATAACAATTACAGTATTACAGCTGAGGTAAAGACTCTTAAACCCTGAAATCTAAAAGTTGTAAACTTCATTTATATGGGTTCCAATTCCTTCACGTATGTCTAAATTCATGGGAGATATTTCATGCTAACCATTAGATTAAGCTATTACACAAGCACCAGACTCCAGAGTAGAGAGGTACCAGGTACCATAGATGCTTCATTACATTTTTATTGTTGAATATGAATAATCAAAACAGTCATTTTCCCCAACATCTGTTCTTTCTGCGGAACTTCACATCCTATGTATGTTTCTGTGTTTCTGTCAGGCAAGACAACAGTAATTTTTTGGGGATGGTGGGGTGATGGTTGATAATTTACCTTCTGATAACTGACTCTCTAAATCTTATCCTGGCCAGGTTCTTTGTGTTTTCTTATTTTTCACAGTTCCATCTATTTCAATTCCATACTGTTCTTTACTAATCTTGTTTGATTATTTGCTAACAAGTTTAGATATAATTATGTTACCTCTCTACCCCCCAAACCTCAAAGGTTTGTAGCACCTACAAATAAACTACCCAGATGCACCATTAAAGTCTCTCTAAGACCTAATCCTTTCCTACCTTTGTAGCCTTTTCTCCCACTACCCCTTTCGCTACGTATTCTATTTTCAGACAGTTGCGTGCTCCTGTAATGGAATGTATTCTCCCTACCAAAGATTCAAAGAGAAAAGCTCTCTTGTTTAATTTTGTAGGCTCAGCATCAAGCATTCTAGTAATTGTAGAACTTAATAAGTTAATAAATGGACAAATAAATGATAACGGTTCAAGGGAAAAATCTCTCTCTCTCTAGGACCATAACACTTATTTACACTAACAATTTATATCAGGATATGCTAAACAAAATGTAAATAAATTCTATTCTAAATAACATTAGCCTAGAGATTAATAAAGTATAGATAGTCCATTATCAAAAAATTCAAAATATTGAACTTCAGGGAAAGATAAAATGAACAAGCATATGAAAAACATGACTAGTTACTCTATTTTTTAGAAAGTGCTTAAAATAATGCATTTCATAATAGCTTTGATTCTTCCTTTAAAAACATTTTTAAAAATGTAATAATCTTTAATGTGATAATAGTCTCTATGAAATTTTATGAACTTTGGTGGACTCCAATTTACAGACAGTGAAATATACTTGAAAAATTTTTTCATTTGTTTTTTGGTAAAAATTAACTTCAAAAATTATTAAAAATTAACATTAATTTTGGCTAAATATCTAGAATCATTTGTTGTCATTCTTTCAATAATAATTGACTCTTTTGTCCTAAACAAGTGAAAAGAACATGGACAGTCATGATGAGTTTAACATTATATAAAAACAACAAAAGAAAATGAACAAAGTATCAAAAAAAGAGGACTGAATAGAAAAGATATATAAATGAGAGAAAATATTTTTAATCTTCGTAGACTATTGTACAATAAAAAGAAAATGTAAGATTCGAAAAACATGATAGCATTCTTTTCATAAAATGTTGATACTAGAAAAGAAAATCAAAAAGAGAAAAATAACTGTCTTAAATTTTTTTCCTCTTACACCATCATGAAATATAAGCATAGTAATTAAGGATTTTTAATTCATGTGAAGAAGTGAAGTAAACATGTTTTAATGGATATTTAATGGATATTTAATGAATTTTAATTATACGGTTTATCTTTGGTCATAGACAAATACTAAAACTTTTAAAAATTATATTTTTGCCAGTATTATCACTAGATTAGGGTCTAAGTTTTTATTTTTAAACCTTGAATACAAATTGGGAGGGGTCATAAAATTCATTAAATTTGACATATACGCCTTTAGGCTAAGTGTAACGTATTATGATTAAAAAGTATATACAATAATGGACAAGAAAAAATATGACTTAATTATATTGGACATTGTTTAATCCTTCAAGGTAAGTCATATTTATTCATTTTATTAGGCAAATATTATTTTACTAAAAGCAATTTAGACATATTTCAAATTTACACAGAAATTCAAAACCAAAATAAATGTTGAAAACAATATATTCATTATTTACCTAAAGAAGTTTTCATGTGGTCTGTATGTTTCAGACACTGTTAAACACTGAGAATGAGACCTTTTATGCACATTTGTACACACTTATTAATGTATATATTTTCACATGCATACAATCACCTGTGCACAAAATATATGCACACAAATATACACATACATCTAACTTTTCCAGCATGTGGTAACAAATGTATATGCGCATATGCTGACATGCACATACATGTATATGCATATAGACCCCCTTTTAATAAATATGCACACATATATCTATTCACATGTACTCAGTACACATACACTCATCTGCACAAACATGCATACATGCACACAAAATCATAATTTGTATTAAGTACTATCAATGGAGTAAGCAGACTGAACTATGAGTTCTATAAGCATAATTCATAATACAGGCTAGTATTATCAACATGCTTTAATAAATACTAGCAGATTTTAAGACTGAAATAAAAGTTATGTTTTTTCTCTTGTTTTCATGAAGCAGAAATGTCAAGTTTGTAATATTTATGCTATATACCTATATTGGTCAAGCAAAGTTGAATATTTATAAAACTTTAGAGAATTTTCATGCATTTATTAAAAATTTCAAAAGATACATTGCATTACTAATTTTATCTTATAATAACAACTTTGTTCTGTGCTGCTGAAAATTATTTTTTCTTCGATCAATGTTTTAGGGTTAGACACCGTTATTATTTCAGAAAGTCAAGAAAAATAAAAATCTAATGAAAAGAAAATTAATCATCTTTCCCTCAGATCAGTAATAGAAGTATTTGCAGTACTAGATTAAGTTATTTATTTGACTTTTGCCAGTTGCTCTATGGGCCACTATGACAAAGCATCACAAATTGGGTGATTTAAACAACAGAAATTTGTTTTCTCACAATTCTGGAGCCTAGAAGTCTGAGAACAAGAAGTGGGCAGGATCGGTTTTTTTCAGAGGCCTCTCTCCTTGGAGCTCTTTATTCCAGGTAGCTGTCTTCGCTGAGTTTTCCTGTGGTCTTCCCTCTTGTTTTCATCTGTGTCCTAATTTTCTCTAATTATAAGAATACCAATCATTTTTGGTTAAGGACCACACTAATCACTTCATTTAATCATAATTACCGCTTTAAAGAACCATTTCCAAATACTGTCCTGAGGTACTGCGGGTTTGGACTTCAACATGTGAATTTGGGGGTACACAATTCAGCCCATAATACATTAAGACAATCAAACTAATACTGTAGATATATCTAACTATAGTAAGTTGAATAAAAATATAAAAGTTAGATTATATTTTATCAAAATTATTCAAATTTTCTATTTTTTGAATTTATTTTGGAGTCCTACATAATTCAGCTAATATGTTCAATTAAGAATTTAGAGTAGGCAACTTGAAAGTGAAGATACAATTTACATTCAACAAGTTCTATTTATACACATCAAATACAGTTTTGTTTTATTAACTAGAGTTCATAGTTTATATAAGGTTTACCATTTGTATTGTACAGTTCTGACATATGTGTATTTTCATGTATCCACCATTACAATGACATATAAAATGGTTTCATTTCCCTAGAATTCTCTTGTGTTCTTCCTCTTCAGCCCTTTCTCAAACTTCTGACAATCACCCTTACAACGAACCTCTGTCAATAACAGATGTCCTATAGTTCATATGTTCCAGAATGTCATGCAGTTGATACCAAGAACATTGTTTTATTCAATGTCGTTTAGTTATAATGTTTATGAGATGTTGTGAAACTTAACTCTTGTTTATAACAATTACTCTAAGGTAAAACTGGTTTTGTTATTTATAGTTTTGCTGAAAGTCACAGAATCTAACAATGATGTTAAGTGAGAACTTACTATAAAGTTCCTTCATGCCTTTTCTTGGCTTGACAGATCATTTCTTTTTATAGTTGAATAACATTCCATTATATGAATATAAGGTAATTAATCCATTCATTTACCTTTTGAAGGACTTTGGTTGCTTCCATTTCTCAATAATTATAATCAAGCTTCTATAAACATTTTTTTCTGTGCAAATATTTTTTTTATTATTAGATTATCTTCAATTTGTAATGTGGTTAATAGGGAAAGAGGGGAGCAGGTAGATAGATAAGGATCAAGGGATCAAATGTATGGTGGCAGAAGGAAGTTTAACTTTAGATGGTGTACACACAATGCAATATACATATGACATTGAATTGTACTCTTGAAACATATATAATTTTATTAACCAGTCACCCTAATAAACATAATTTTAAAAAGCTACTATAAAAATTTGGGTAAAGGTTTTTGTATGAACATAAGTATTCCAATCAACTGAGTAAATACCTAGAAATCTAATTGCAGGATCATATGGTAATTCCATATTTAGCTTTGTTAGAATCTGCAAAACTGTCTTCCAAAGTTGCTGTACCATTTTGCATTTTCACCAGCAACAAATGAAAGTTTCTGTTGCTCCACATAATAACCAGCATTTGATATTATCAATGCTTTGGACTTTAGCCATTCTAACAGATATGCCATGGTATCTTAGTGTTATTTTAATTTTTAATTTCTTAATGACATGATTTAGCATGTTTTGTAAGTTTATTTTCCATCTGTATATCTTCTTTGGTGAGATATCTTTTCAGACCTTTTTCCAACTTTTTAATAAATTTTGTTTTGGAGTTTCGAGAGTTCTTTATATATTTTGCTTACAAGTTCTATATCAGATCTGTTTTGCAATATTTTTTCCCATTCTCTCTTGTGTTTTCATTCTGTTAACATTGCTTTTCACAGAGTAAATATTTTTTTATCTTAATGAACTCCAACTTATTGATTGTTTTTATTCATAGATCATGCTCTTAATGTCATAGCTAAAAATACATCACCAAATCCATGGTCTCCTACATTTTCTCCTATGTTATCTTTTAGAATTTTTATTATTTTAACTTTATATTTAGATCTATATTCCATTTTGAGTTAATTTTTGTGAATAGTGTTAAGATCTATAGCTAGATTTGAATATTCTATTTTATTGATCAAATTGTCTATTTTTGAATAGAACTTTCTAATTGAGTTTTCTATTCATAGAATATGGAATAACTTTCTATTATGTTTTTCTTGATTTCTTTCATCAGAGTTTTATAGTTTTGCTCATGGATCTTGAACATATTTTGTTAGATTTATAACTAAATATTTGATTTTTATGGCACTAATGTAATTGATGTCGTGATTTTAATTTCTCTGGTGATAAAGAAGAAAACAATTGACTTTTGTATATTAACCTTGTATCTTACAAACTTGATATGCTCACTTATTCCAGGAAACTCTTCTTTTTGTGTCAGCTGTTTGTTATTTGGGATTTTGATCATATCACTTGTGAACAAAGACAGTTTTATTTCTTCCTTCCCAATCTGTGTTCTTATTAATTTCCTTTTCTTATTGTATCAGCTAAGACTTGTAGTACAATGTTTAATAGGTATGATGAAAACAGATATTATTACCTTGTTCCTGTCTTACATTAAAATTATCTAGTATCTCACCATTAATTATGATGTTATCTATAAGTTTTTGTTTGTTTTAAGATTCAAAAATAAGTGGCACTATACAACATTTGTCTGTCTGGCTTATTTCACTTAGCGTAATGTCCTCCAGGTTCATCCACACTGTCGCACTTGACAGAATTTCCTTTTCCTAAGGCTGAATAATATTTTATTTTATGTACCTGTGTATGTATGTTTGTATGTAACTATTAATACATATGTCACATTTCTTTATCCATGTATTTGTCAATTGACACTTAAGTTGTTTTCATATTTTGGCTATTATAAATAATGCTACAATAATCATAAGAATGTAGATAGCTATTCCAGATAGTGATTTTATTTCCTTTGAGTATATACACAGAAGCAGGTTTGCTGGATCATATAATAGTTTTATTTTTAATTTTTTGAGGATCTCCACACTGTTTTCCATAATGGTTGTTCCAATTTACATTCCCACCGAAGTGTACAAGGGTTCCCTCTTCACACCCTTGCCAACATTTGTTATCTTTTGTCTTTTTGATAATAGACATTATAACAGATGTAAGGTAATGTGTTGTTGTGGTTTTGAGTTAACACTTTCCTGGTAATTAGTGATGTTGAGCACCTTTTCAGAAACCTGTTAGCCTTTTTTGGTAAAATATTTATTCATACCTTTTCCTCATTTTTTAAATTGGGTTAGTTGGTAGATTTTTTATTTTTATTATTATTAATTAATTTTTTAAATTGAAGAAATTATTTAATCTTTCCCCCTTGTCTACCTCCCATTGGTGGATTTTTTGCTATTGAGTTGTAAGTTTCTTTTTTATAAGATATGAACCCTTTATCAGATATACGGTTTTCAGATATTTTCTCCCATTCTTTTTCAATTTGTTGATTTTTTTTTTCTGTGCAGAAACGTTTTCTATTTTTTATTTTTGCTTTTTTTTCTGTGCTGTGCTTTTGGGGTCATTGACCCCAGAGCAATGTCAGAAAGCTTTTTCCCTAGGTTTTTTCCTAATTGTTTTATGGTATCATCTTACATTTAAATCTTTACTTTGTTTTGAGTTGATTTCTGTAAATGGAGTGAGATAGGGATCCAATTTCATTCTTTTGCATGTAGAAATCCAATTTTCCAAACAACAATTATTTAAGGGACACTCCTTTTCCTATTGTGTGTTCTTGGCAACTTTGCTGAAGGTAAATTGACCATAAATGTGTAGATTCATTTCTGGGTTCTCTATTCCATTTCATTGATCTCTGTGACTATTTTTATGCCAATATCTTACTGTTATGGTTACTACAGCTTTATAACATAAACTTGACCCTTGAACAGCATGGAAGTTATGGGTGCTGACCACTCACACAGTCAAAAATCTGTAACTAAAGCTGGCCCTCCACATATGTAGATTCCCAACTGCAAGTTAACTTTTCATGTAGATTTGAACTTCATGTATCATTTGAATTGTGCAGTTCAATTGAAAAAAATTCGTGTATAAGTGGACCCGTGCAGTCCAAATCCTCATTGTTTAAAGGTGAACTGTATTTGAAATTAGAGGAGCTTTGCTCTTCTTACTAAGATTGTATCAGCTATTTGGGATATGTTGTGTTCCATGCATTTTAGGATTTTTTTTTTTCTAATTCTGTGAAAAATACCCATGGTAATTTTGTTAGGGATTAATTGTATTATATCTATAGATCAATTTGGGCAATTTGGACATTTTAACAATATTAATTCTTCTAATCAGTGAACAGGGTATCTTTCCTTTTATTTCTCTTGTCTTCAATTTCTCCCATCGGTGTTTTATAGTTTTCAGTGTGCAGATCTTTTACCTCCTTGGTTAAATTTTTTCCTAAGTATTTTATTCTTTTAGATGCTGTTATATATGACATTGTTTTCTTACTTTTTTTCTAATCGTTTGTTGACATTGTATAGAAATGCTACTGATTTTTGTATAATGATTTTGTATCCTGCAACTTTATTGAATTTATTTGTTCTAGCAATGTTTTGTTTATTGGTTTGTTTCATTGTGGTGTCATTAGGTTTTCTATACACAAGATCTTGTCTCTACAGACAAAGACAATTTTACTTTCTTGTTTCTGATTTGGATGATATTTATTTCTTTTTCTTGTGTTATTGTTCTGGCTGGGACTTCCACTACCCTTGTCTTGTTCCTGATCATAGAGGAAAAGCTTTTAGCTTTTTACCATTGAGTGTGATGTTAGCTATGGGCTTGTCTTATACCACCTTTAATAACTTGAGGTACATTCCCTCAGTTATTCTAGCTAAAGGTTTGATAATATTGTTTATGTTTTCAAGAACTAACTCTAAGTTTTGTTGATCTTTTCTATTATTTGTCAAGTCTCTTTTTCATTTATATCTGTTTTAAGCTCATTTCCTTCCTTCTCCTAACTTTTGGTCTAGTTTTTTTTTCTCTAGTTTCTCGAGGTGTAAAGTTAGAGTGTTTAATTGCGATTTTTCTTTTTTCTTAAAGCAAGTGTTTATTTCTATAAACTTTTTTCTTAGAACTGCTTTTGCTGCATTCTGTAAGTTTTGGTATCTCATATTTCCATTTCCATTTATTTCAGGAAATCACTGGAATTTTTTCTTTGACTCATTAGTTTTTTAAGAGCATGTTGTTTAGTCTCCTCATATTTTGAATTTTCCACTTTCCTTCTTGTTATCGATTTTTAACCTTAAATTTGTTAACACTTGTTCTATAGCCTGACATATAGTCAATCAGGGGGATATTCTGTTGAACTTGAGAAGAATGTGAATTTTGCTACCGTTGGATGTTGAATTTTGCAACTGTTATATATATGTCTGTTAGGTTTACTTGATATAGCATGTAATTAACTTTTTTGTTTCCTTGTTGACTGCTCATCTGAATGATCTATCCATTGTTGAAAGTGTGTTCTTTATTATAAAAATTATTGGAGTGGCATTAATTAATAAAATCAAATGTTTCAAGTATATAAGTCAATAGCATATCATATTTATATATAGTACTGTGTGTTCACCACCCAAAGTTAACTTTCCTTCCATTACCAAATATATGACCCCTTTTACCCCATCTACTTCCCATCTCCTCTTCTTCCCTCCAGTAACTACTAATCCACCGTCCATGTCCATGAATCTCTTTTGTCATGTTTGTTTGTTGTTTTCAGTTTTGTATCCCACATATGAGTGAAAGCATATGGTTTTTAATTTTTTCTGTTTGACTTATTCTGCCTAGCATGATTGTCTCAAGATCCATCCATGTTGTCACAAATGGCAGTATTTCATCTTTTCTTATGGCTGAGTAATATTCCACTGTATAAATGTACCACTTCTTTATCCAATAATCTATTATAGGACACTTTGGTTGCTTCCATGTCCTGTCCATCATGAATAATGCTTCTGTGAACATGGGGATGTATAGATCTTTGCAGATAAATGTTTTCAGGTTTTTTGGGTAAATATTCAGAAGAGAGATTGCTGGGTCATATGTTAATTCAACTCTTAGTTTTTTTGAGGAAACTCCATGCTGTATGAGGGTTTCTTTTTCTAAAACTTATTATTACTTGTCTTCTCCAAAACTTATTATTACTTTCCCTCTTGATAATAACCATTCTACCAGGTGTGAGGTGGTAGCTCATTATGGTTTTGATTTGCATTTCCTTAATAGCTAAAGAAGTTGAGCATCTTTTCATAAGTCTGGTGGTCATTTGTATGTCTTCTTGGGAGATGTGGCTGTATAGGTCCTCTGCCTATTTTTTAATTAGATTGTTTATTTTTTTATTGTTGTTGAGTTGTATGAGTTCTTTATATATTTGGTATATTAGTCCCTTATTGGAGGCATTGTTTGCAAATATATTCTCCCATTCAGATGGTTGATTCTTGGCCTTGCTGATGGTTTCTTTTGCTGTGCAGAAGCTTTTTAGTTTGATATGGTCCAAATAATTTATTTTTGCTTCTACTTCTTTTGCCTTTGAGGTCAAATTCATAAAATTCTCTCTAAATCCAAGGTCCATAATTACTTTTTAAAAATTTTTTTGTGTATCTACTATAGATTTTTGCTTTGTAGTTACTATAAGGCTTACCTAAAACATCTTATAGCTAAACCAGTCTATTATAACCTGACAACAACTTTACTTCAATTGCTTACAAAAGCTCTACACTTTTATTTTATATAATTTGTTGTTCTTGTTATTTTTATTTATTTAAAATATGTAGAGATATTAAGTTTTTACCAGTAGTGGATACCTGGAAGAATATTTAACCAGTAGTATATATCTGGAAGAATATTTCACTGATGAATATTTTGCACACATCTTCTCCAGTCACACTTACCTCTACCAGCTACATAGTCTTCCTTCATTTGATTCTCTTTTTCCTCTTTTCCTATCTTTCCATAATTTCTTCTTAAATACTTTATTTATAAATATGCCCTGCCCTTTTCCCTATATTTCATACCTTCCTCCACAGAAAATAACTGATTTGCTGCATATACATCCTTAGACACATTAAATACCATCTTCAAGTGTATGAAGATCCATTACACTAAAGATGTTAACTTCGTGCTAGGTCAAAGTAAATATTAGTGAAATTCTCCCATTAGTGAAATTCATCTGTCTTACAGATATCATAGAAAATTATTTTAAAAACTTGCTCTTGTCATATATAATTTAATACAAAATTTTTAAATGTAGTCACAAGTAGACATTATTCAAATTCATTTTTCTTGGTGAGGAGATTGAGACTCTAGGTTACATAATTTTATTAACAGCTATAGTACATACATTGTTCTTAACATATACCATTACTCATAGTATTATCTTCATTTACAAATGTGAAAACTTAAGCATGCTAACATAATTTATCCAAGGTCATATAGCTGGCCAGTGGTGAATCAGAAAATTAAACTCGTGAAGTCTGTCTCTCAATTCTGTGCTCTAAATAATATGCAATACTGCATATCTTCAAATTTTTATGCAAGTGTTCTTTCTCTACCATCCAACTGTATCTTATATCTCACCTAGTCACGGAGTAAAAAAAAGAAAAGTAAATCATCTTTTTGAATGGGATGTTGATTACATGATTTTCCTTCTTCTATCTTGGAAATATAATCATTATGTATAACACTCAGATGAGGTGCAGCCAGCCCACTGACACATAAGTGACAATTTGTAAAAAAGATCTTTAAGGTCATTATGTAGCTTGCAATCCATAGGAAGCACAGACCCAACTTTCTAGAAAAAAAGCAATATTCATTTTACTATTTGTCTTAAATATAAATAAAAAATTATAAGAATTAGACTCTAAAGCTAAATATGAGTGTGGATCCTCCTTACCAAAGGACTTGTGGGACCAATTAGTCTTTACTTCTTCCAAATATTACAGATCTTATAAATGTTTCACATTGTATGTATTACAAGGGTCACCTTTTCCCAGGACTTTATAATGTATATTTAAATAATATTTATACCAGCTCAATTGATTGAAGTGAAATTGACAACTGAATTTTTACCTGGTTACTTTGACAGTTCTCCCACCTAAAACTATGTTTATTATTTATTAAGATAGGTTTGCTATGGCTCATTAACCTTGACCTCTAGTTTTCTCTCTTAGTTATATTGCATTCCTTGATGCTGTGGCAATGATGATAGTGATTCATTGCCTTTGATAGGAAGAGACAATTTCTTATTTGGGTCCTAGCTGACAGTGGCTTAACTGGTGCTACTGACATTTTCACATTATCATGAAAGGTGTCTCTCCACCACTTTGCACCAAGTAGTAACCCAGGAATTCTTGTACAAAAATCTCACATCTAATAGTCATGAACTTGAATCAATTGTCAATTTATATTAACCCATTCTGTGTAAAATGTTCAAGCAGAAAAATTACATCTATTACAGAAAGCAAGATAACAAAGAGAAAAAATATTTTGTTTTTGTGATTAAGGAAATTTTCATATTTATATGTTTAAGTGCTAATTTTTTAATATTGAAAATATTTTCCTGATTTAGCAGTTTAACATCAAAGAAGGAGAATTATGAACCTGAAGCTCAAAGACTTTTATTATAAATTATCCCTTCTAGTATTTTCCCTTGATGGCTACTGCACTTAAAAATATCTTTGCTTATCAGTCTTCATTAATTAATATATTTTCTTATTTTAAAAATTAAATATTGTATAATCACCAATAGAATCTTTTGAACATTATAAAAAATGTCATGATAATAGACATAATTTCAGTCAAAACCAAGGAAGTTAACATTTTCCTACATTGTGTAGCCTTATCTTTGATTTTCATTAAATATTTTAAAAATCTTGACAAGAGCATGGAGATCTCAGTTACTAGTTTCACCATTCATAGACACTTGAAGTCCCAGATTAAAGCCACTGTTACAAAGAATTATTTTTCTGTTCTCATGATACCCTTCCTCCTTTAAAAACATAAAATATTTTCACTGATTTTTTTTAACCAGGGAAGAAGTGTGTTAATACTTGCTCAATTTCAGCTAACATGAAATATCTAATTTTTAGAATCCTTTCCTTTGGTGTTTTTAATGTCTCTGAATTCAAATTAACAAGATTTAACTACATGGCTCTAAATAGATAACCAAGCTTATGAACAAAATGAAAGTATAGAGAATTTTTCATCCTTAGGCCAGTGGCTTATCTATTGAAGCATGTTGGGTCCCTGGTGTGGCACAAAAACACTTGATTTCACTCTTGCTTCAAAAAGAAATACCTCTGTATAAATGGTCCATGTAGCAATTTGATCATTTACAATTGAGGGCCACTTTAAACCAGAGTAATACACCCAAGAGAGCCATGGTTTCCACCAAAAAAATCACAATAGGCTTAAACAGTAGTTTCAGGCACCAGAGGGAACAACTTCTTCACAGAGAAAAGTCTTAAAATGAAGTAGAATGTTCTACAAAGAACAAAATGTCTCCTTAGAATGAACAAGTTGGTTTTACTGAAAGTACAGACAGTTTCTCCAAAAATGTTGTGGCTGACCTAGTTCTGCTTTTGCTTTTCATAATTCTTCTTCACCTCAACATGCAATACCATTATGAGAAATATTTCAGTAATTTTTAGAATAGAAAACTCCATTCATTGGGCAAAACTATATTCTATTTTAAATGAAAACACAAAGTTCTACTGTAAAGGATATAATAGACTAGGCCAGGAACAAAGAAGAATGTTCACCTCTATAAGTGTGTGTATGTAAAAACGATATTTGAGTCAAACCAAAGGAGATAGCAGAAGAACTTGAGTAACTGCAGATCCAGCACCTTAAAATAAATTGTATTCCACAGCCAAAGGTGAAGAAGAATGAGTGGAAATATTTCTGGAAATTCAAGCAATGATCAAGTGTCAGTAGCAAGTTCTTCTGTATGGAAGTGGCCAGAAAGTATACAAATAATCAGAATATATCAGATAAAATTAAATATAAATCTTATAACTTGGACCATGTCAAAAGATTCCAGTTCAAATTGTATACAGGTATTTCTTCATTTGCCAAATAAGTTAGGGAGCCAAATTCCTATAAATTTCAGAAGTGGTATTTTGAGATAGTTGAGAATACCTAAGTTTTAGAATCAGATTTGAATATTAATTCCAACAATTGCAACGATTTGGATACGTTATTGACTAACATGGAGCTCAGGTTCCTTATCTGTAAAAATGAGTAGGTAAAACTTTTCAAGTTCCTGAGGGTATCAAATAAAAACCACGTATAAAATACACATGTATGGGCCACAACACGTGAGAACTCTTCAATACTATAATTTTCTTCCTCCATTTTTTCTTTTCTTCTTCTCTAGTTTTCTGTTGGTAACCAAGTGAAATTAGAGAGGCGTGCTTATGGGAAATTCCTTCATTAGGTTAACTTTTTCAAAAGACAAAATCAGAGTGGCACACAGTTCTCTGTTTATCATCTAGCAAGACATACCCCTTCACCGACTATAAAATGTATAATTTCCCTCTATCATCACAGGTAATTCTGAACATTCAATCATTCCCATATTAAAATTATCTCTCTCCATTGGTACGCCTATAGGGAATGTTGTGTTGCAAAATAATCTGAGGCTATATTCAGACTTAATAGAAAAGAGTGTCACGACTGATTATAATATTTCATATATCCTAGAGTTGATACTTTTCCTTCTCTGGAATTGGTGTGTCTAACAATCAATGGCATGCCACAGTCTAATTGGTAGTATGTTTTCTTTCTTTTTTAATCAAACATAAAATAATGTGAGTAATGATTGATGACATCTTATAGTCAATGAAACATGGTAGCAATATCTGCCATAGACACAGAAGAGACAATATATACCAACAGTCTATTTTTATCCAAAATTAAAAGAAACCTTCCCCAGGTCTTTAAAATATTTGCAGAGCCATAGGTTTACTGTAGAGATATGTGTTATTGTTTTTTTAAGCCACAGATACTTATTATATTTATATATTATTTTATTACCCACAGCTGATTAAAGCATACATTCATAACACATTCCAGATAGAAAGCACCAGGGTGTGAAGTGTGATCTCTTTATTAAATTAAATCAGTTATTTTTATTTACTTTTTAAGTCAGTCATTTTAAAGAAACATTAAAACTCTTGACAGTTATGTGGTGTGTGTATATTATTACATATAATTATTTACATTTTCTTATATACTGTATACCTCTGACTATATACACATTGATTCTAAGACATTGATTCTAAAGTTTAATCTCTTTAGAAGAAGAACTTGTCTTATAGTCAAAGATACCTTATAATTCATGGAGTATTTTTTCTTAGTGGTACCAAAAATAATTGCACATTCTATAATTTTAGATTTAATGTAATGGAATTGAAAAATAAATGTAAAGGTAGATAAATGATAGATTGATTTTGTATACATAGATGCCCGTCACCCTACTCTATTTTCCTCATCATATAAATTACCCTTCTGAAAAATAATTGTAGAAAAATATATTGCAAACCAATAATTACCTTTAAGAGGAGGTAAATTACCCTAAATTTCTATCTAATATACAAAGAAAACTAGGCTAGTACTTTGAAGGCATCCTTTTAATTCCAAAAATATTATAAGAGTCTTGATATTATTATATAGTGAGTGAAAGTATAGAGTAGAAGAATGCAGATGGCAATTATAGTGTGTTATAACTTTATTAACTATTAATATTATTTCTTTGCCAGAACCTGAGTTTAAGCTCAGAGATTACTTTTATTTTTGTGTTAAGAAACATTAGTTTGGAAAAAAATCATATAAATTATATTCTTTTAACAGTGATTATGAATATATACTTGATAATTGAAAATGAATCCATGAACATATTTACAATTTCATTAAAATATGCAAATTTAAAATAAAAGTAAAATCATTGATTCAAAAGTTGTGGCATTTTACGTATAATAATTCACGAATTTGAGAATACATTGTCTTGGTAAATAATTAGCCATATGAATAAAGATTACTATGTAAATATTTATTTTTCTTAATATCGAAGAAGTTGGAAATATATTTAAAAGTCTACAGCTATGGTGGTTTGAGTTAATACCTTACAATTATTTCATACAGTAGAGAATAGAGAATATGTTGATGTTAAAAATGAGAATATTAAAAAACAAATAAACCCATTTACGAACATAGACATTAGCTAATGTCTGTTAAATAATGTTTTTAATACTATTACACAATTACTCATGTTTTGAGAAACACAGATGCTTATATGTTTGTAATGTTTTTAAAAATTTGTACACTTCTGATTTCTCAATAGTGAGCGTACCTAGTTTTGTATCAATTAAAAAGTAAGGAAAGCAATTTAAATATAAAATACACCATAATCAACAGAACTTAACAAAAAGAGCAGCTAGGAAATATGAACAAAAATTCAAGATAAACAGTTTTGTCTTCTCACACACATTCTTCCTTAGCGTATATAAAGAAAGTGTAAGTACATTATTGGCTGATGATTAATTGAGTGTTTAACTCTAGGCAGGCAAAGGGACGCTAGAACCTGCACATGTACAAAAATAGCTCTTTCCTCATGTAGACAGTCTTTGTATAAACTGCAGAACTTTTATGATCGGCCTCCTTCTGGCCCTCTCCCTCTTCCTCTCCCCCATCTTTCTTAAATAATGACTCAATTAAACTTTCAGGGTTCTTTTGCTCTTATTGAAAGTCATCCCTAAAAGAAATTGATTCAGATCGTGTCATTAATATTTGAACTGGCAGCAGTGATCTGATGTGAGCGCAGGGCCTTCTCAACCTTTGATGTGCTGTGGGAAGATAAGTTAAATCCCAGGCTTCTTGGCATCAGGTTTTAATTTGATATCATGGAAATGAACTGCATATTCAATATTAGGACAGATAGTGTCTGTCTATTTACTGATCTTGTGAAGTGGTTGGAGAAACTGCTTAAGTCTAATGATAAGGAAAAAAATATAATTTGTGAGCTTTGTTGTGTGTCTACTCATTTGCCTTATTCATAATAAGTGTTTAGAAAATTTCTGATTGGATGTCAGGCATTTACTGCCTCTGACAGTACACTATTTCCGTGTGTACTTTGGGTGAGCATTGGTTAACAGCATATGGGAACTGTTTCTCCTGCTGCTTAAAAAAAAATTTAGCAGTCTTACAGTTTTAGAAACTATGAGAAAACAAAGTGCTAAGATCAAAACAGAGAAGATGTGAACTTTATAATACTCAGTTCATAAATGTCTTCCACGCTGTGTCTGACATATATATATATATATATATATACACACACACACACACACACACACACACACACACACATATATGTACACATGTATGTAAATGCATGTGCATATAATTTCAAAAGACTGCCATAATATTTAAAAAGTAACAAGAAACCTTGGAAATTGAAATTCAAAGTGGATTTATTCTGAACAGCAGTGCAAAGCTCAGTTTTTAGGAGAAATTAGGAGAGTATGTCACAGAATTCAGCTTTAATTTGCAATGAATTGCTTCAGTAAAACCATTTATATCAGTATTGTTAATCTTAATGGTTACAAGTGACCCACGTTTTAATAATCCAGACCATTGGTTGAGTACAAATTTCTTTTTCTAATTAAGAATATTTGACCACAAGAGGGAGTTCCTTGCCAACTGTTTCCTTATTCTCAACGTATTACAGGCATGAATTTACAAAGAAAAATACCTTCAAATATATTTAGTTTCTTCAGTGCTTTTAGGCAAAGAAAATGATGACAATCTATTTAAATTTAGGTCTTCATGAATTTCCAGAATTGAAACATAATTTGCACTATGAAATTCTCAGGCTAAAATACTAATCATTTTCAGGAATGAAATGACATGCTATGGTTTTGAAAGTGCTTCCAAATTTGCACCTGCAAAATTGCAGTGCACCAGCTTGTGAATAAAACCCATGTGGACACACCATGGAGCCTTTGGGAGTATAGATTACATCACTGTACAACAATTTACTTAATTTGTGTGAGTGAAGAAAGCTTTGTCTACATAAATTAATGCACATATTTTTGCTGAATTTGGTAGCATCAGTGAACAGAGTGTAGGACATGGAATGTGACTTTCAAACTACAAAATTAACTTCTTTAAAGAAAAAATTGCTCCAACTAGTGGATTCCTTAGAATATAGATGAAGGCTATTTTCCTCATGATAAAGTACATAATATATACAATAATTCAATATATTAGAAAGTTAAAATTTTTTCTACCTCATACTGATTTGACTTAAAATTATATCTCACTCGGAGCATCCCAGTAAGATGTGCACTGACACAACTTTGAAAAAGTATTGACATATTTAGAAAATGCTGTTCATTATTTGGTATTGTTCCATGCTTTTTATTTAAGGTTAAAGAGTGGGATTGTTTTAAAATTTTAAAGTATTCCCCCAAGAATGTGATTTCTGTCATGATTATTCCCAAAGTATTGCATCATGGTATCCAGAAATTATACTCAATAGCATCCTTCCTCAACTTATGATTAGTATAAGAGTTACCTCCAGGTCAAAGCACATGGACATTTAGAGATACAGACTCCAGAAATACATATCGAGATAATTAATAAGTGTAACAGTAGTAAATGCAGTGATTTTCGCAAAACTTATTTGGTGAAAATAACTGCATCTCACATGTGTTCTTGGTGTGCCTTTATGGCATTGTCTATAAATATGGGATATAGAAGAAGAAAATACCAGTAATTCTTTTTGCTGTTCCCTCCCACCCCCTATGGTTCTTAGGATTGTATTATTTTAAACCATTTTTGACACATCTGACCACATGAAGTCATGCATTTTTAAGAGCTGTTCTTTTAACAGTAACTTGAACTGACAAGTCGGAAAAGCAGACTTCTTTGGTGACTCAAGTAGTCCTGCAGTTCACTGAAAGGGCCTCCCCACCTGTTTCCAGCAAAAACACAGTGAGAAATAAAAGCATAGTGCAGGTTTACATATATCTGAGACCAAGAATTCAAGTAGAATAAAATGCAGGGTAAGTCGCAAGACACTGAAAACACACATACTAAATCACAGACAAAAATATGTTTGCAATGAAGTCATGATAAATCCTTCCTTTAAGTCTGAAACCAAAGTCATTAATGTGTAGAAATGAACAATTTATCTTATTTTTTTTCTACAAGTTGTTGTAGGATATAATGGAGTAGGAGAGTAGGAAGTAGGAGAGTAGGAATTTTCCTCCCCTACTTCTTCGTTTTTTTCTCCTCTCTCCTCCTCCTCTCCTCTCCCCTCTCCCCCTTCTCTTCTCTCCCTATCTCCCTCCCTCCCTTCCTCCCCCCCCATCTCCCTCCCCGCCCCCTCTCTCTCTTTCACACACACACACATCTTTGGGGTTAGTAATATTGAAATTCTCAAGGGGTGTATTGAAAATATGCCTAGCATTAAAACTCATTGAAAACATCTGGATGTTTTAGTCTCCATAATGTAAAAGATCCAGATGTTTGAAAATATGCTTACTGACGTTGTGTGTGTGTGTGTGT
>CM053501.1:51881752-52012942 GCA_028627145.1 Eidolon dupreanum | reverse complement strand
AATAAAGCAGTAAGTTGCATGAACATGTAAATTAACAAAAACAACTTTACTTGCTAAGATCTGCAGCCATTTAAATTCAGTACTTTTATTCTTACTTATTGTTCTGGATTATCCCTCCAATGGCCAATGATGGCCTTCTATTTTTCCCTCTAATAGTCAAGGATGAACATTACAAGAAGATCAAGGCTGGTGAGTAAATTGAGGTTTGAATGTTTCATCCCCCTGATCTTTTTGTGAGAGGTTACCTTGGGATCGGATCATTGTTTCTTATGACCAAAAGTCACAGCACCTATCAAGAGGGCCTCTCCCAGGCTGTCTCTTCAGCTTTCAATAACTGCCCATGCACTCTTGCCCTTCACACCCAACTATACCATAAATCTCCTCTGTTGCCAATCCCAAGAGGCTGCTCTATTTCTTGTAGCTTCTCTTCATCCCACTCATGCCATAAATAGTTCCTTTATTAAATTTTCTTCAAATTTTCTTATTTAATGGTGTCATCTATTTTGTAAAAGTATCCTGACAGATATGTCTACAAATGTGCATGTATTTCTAGCACGTATATATTGTGTATCTACAAAATGACAATTCTCAATAGCTATGGGAACCTACACAAAAATAACAAATAACTATCTTTTCCTAAGTATTGTAGAAACAATCAGAATTAATTCAGTCACCAATAACTATTAAATGTATGAGCTTAGCTTAGGCTGTTTCTAGCCATTGCTATATAACAAATAACAGAGGTATATATAAATATCTGTCCTTTACAGAATATAAAGTTGCTAAAAGTGATCATAACCTATGCAAAGCCATTTCTTGCCAACCAATGCTTATATGAAGTCAATACACTAGTTATTCAAATTCATATTTGTGGGTTTTAAATAAATCTTTGATTTAAAAAAATGTATATTGTTGTATCACTAAAGCTACTTGCCAACCTGAAGTTGTTGAAGTAACTTTTTATTTATCCATAAGTAGGCAATACTCTAAAATGTTTTTTAATATGTGTACTACTTTATGTCTTGCAAAAGGCTAAAGATACCTATATTAATATGCAGTATATAGTTTATCAAGAGTTGGTATGATAAAATAATAAAACATTTACTTGAAATAACTTGTTTTAGAAGTTTGCAAAGAACTAAAATGGAGAAATTATATGTGTATATATATAATACTAGTCTCCGATTAGGAGACTACACAGAATCAAAAAACATAAAATGCTATGATAAAACTAGTTTTCTACATTAAATATAAAAACACCCAACACATTTTTGCAAATTCAATTCAAATGGCTCATATTTAAAATAAAAACATAATTTTTCTGTTGGTGTGCTTAAATGTTTTTCTCCAGCTAAAAATATGGCCGAACCAATTTGAATCCAATTTTGTAATTAAAAATTGCTCCCCTCTGTGAACTTGTAGTAATGTTTCATCCAAAAGCAGATTATTACAACCAAATTATAAACCCCTAAAAAGAGGGGGGCGTTATAAATGGAAACACCCATACAACCTTAAGTACAATATAGCAGTGCAAACAGCATTGCTCTAATGACAGTAATCCTGCTTGCCTTAGCCGTATTCATGCAAATTACAATTTTGTACAGATGTGGCACACATTTGCATGGTTAATGGCATCATTTTTTCTCCTTTTCTACTCCTCTATAGTATGATCAGCTGTTATGCTTAACATTACAAATTCTATGTGCTGTTTCTAACATTAGTGAAAACATAAGGCTGGTAGTTTCCTTGTCAGTGATTTAACTAAAACATGCATATGCACACAAAAAAAAGAGACGTAGGAGTAGGGATGAGGGAGGAATGAGATGGTTAGTGTCTGGCCAAGGCTTTCTGCTTATAAGAGATTTCCTTTTAAGGATGACTCTGGAATATAATCAGTTTTTAATACTTGCATAACCTCAAGAGTTTCCCCCCTTTTCAACTATAAATCTAGAATAGTCCACATATAAGTTCAACTCACATAATAGTTTCATAACTAGATTTATGTATATGTTTCTCCCATTCTATTTGTAAATACATATCTCAATTCTTCATTTTAAGATTTGATGAAAATTAATATGCAAAATGCTGAGAGTAACCAATACACACATAACATATTTTTGTTATTAAATATTATCAGTATGATACCGAGGGTACTGTATTAATTTGAGAAGCAGACATATCTCTAGCCAAGCAAAGTGATGTATAATCTAGTTTTCTGATGCATATGCATGTATGTATGTATGCATATAAGTATATACATATACACAGAGAGAGAGAGAGAGGCAGAGAGAAGAGAATTAAACTATTCTCTTTAAATAAGCTATGATAATAATACAAGTGACCCATGCTGATGGTTTAAGGTATGAAAATATTTGTGCAAATGAGAAGAGGAAATGATTTTTTTAAATGCTTAAAGGGTATAATTAAAAGGCAGTGACTTTTGGTTTTTAGTTCCACATGTAATGAGTTTGAGAGTCTTTACCCCATCTTAACAATGAGTTAAAAACTAAGTGAACTGAAAATCAACAAAGTTCTTGAATCCATAAATGAGGGGAGGACACAGGGCCAAGCACTGCCTTTAAGATTGGAGAGACTGAAAGGTAAATACAGGAAGTCTTGACCTACCGGAACAGAATTCACAAATAGAAACCTGTTTTGGGGTAGCAAAACCTGAACTGTAATTGACATATTGCTGGAGATGCAGTGTGGAATTAAAACTGCAGGAGGTCCCTACACCTGGGGCACCCCAGTATTGTGAGAGTTACTTCCAGGAACTCAATCAGGCTCCCACAGTAAAAATCAGAGAAGAATTTCCTCTTGCACTGGCCGGAGGAGAGGAAAAGGAACCATCCTGAATAATGCCAGAGCCCTGTTCTTGTTAAGGTCTGCCCTCAGGAGAAACCAGTTAACCAGTGCCTAAACTCCTATACTATTATTAGAACAAATTAATTGAGTGAAGAGAAACACCAAATTCCAAGGAGCTCTAGTCATCCTGTCCTTTTCAAAGGGGGAGAAAAATCCTGAGATCTCTTGTGAAATTCACAATCCAGAAGCACAGGTTTACTACAAGACTGAGACTTAATTAAAAGACTGTAGAACACTGTCCCTCCCCCTACAACTCACTATCATATTACTAAAGGTCTGTTTACAGAACTTTTACGTGGTACAGCATGTCTGCCTATCAAGAAGAAATTACAAGACATACCAAAAGGCAAAAAACAGTTTGAAGAGACAGAGCAAGCATCAGAACCAGACATAGCAGAGAAGTTAGAATTCACAGAGTGAGAATGTAAAACAACCATTATTAATGTGCTAAGAATTCTCATGCATAGATAGCATGCAAGAACAGGTAGGCAAAAACTAATACAACTACAAGGAGGAATGGATGAATCTACTATCATAGTTGGAGGCTTTAGACCCCTAAATGAGAAATAAACAGATCCAGAAAGCAGAAAATCAGTAAGGACATAGTTGATCTCAACTACATCACCAATCAACTGGATGTAATTGTCATCTACAAACTACTTCATCCAACATGAACAGAATATACTATCATCTCAAGTTCATATATAACATTTACCAAGATAGACCACATTCTAGGCCATAAAACACATTTAAAAGAAATGCAATGGCTGCCCTCAAACCACAATGAAATTAAATTACATATAAATAAAAGAAAGGTAACTGAAATATGCCAAAATACAAGCTACCAAAACTCAAACAAGGAAATATAAACAATCTGAATAGGCCTATATCTATTATACTGAATTGATAATTAATAACCTTCCAAATTAGAAAGCACAAGGCCCAAGTTGGTTTACTAGTGAATTTTACCAAATTTACCATTTAAAAGATAAAATTATATTAATTATCTACCATCTCTTTCATAGTTTCTGTAAGGTCCAGTGTTACTCTAACACCAAAACAAGACAAAGACGTCACAAGAAAACAGTAGACCAATATCTCTCATGAATATAAATGCAGAATTTCTCAATAAAATGTTATCAAATCAATAATATACAAAAACTACAACCAGGTGCTATTATTCCAGGTATGCAAAGCCGTCATAACATGCAAAAAAAAAAAAAAAAAATCAATGAATGTAAAATATATCAATAGGCAAAAAAAGGAAAAGATCACATGATAATATCAATAGATGCAGAAAAGGCATTTGACAAAATTTAACACACATTTATAATAAAAATTATTAGTAAACATTAGAGGGGAAGGTCCTCAAATGGATAAAGAATATCCATAGAAAACCTACAGCTAATATTAAACTTCATGGTGAGGAACTCGAATTTTCTCACTAAGATCAGGAACAAAGAAAAATGTCCCTCTCACTATGCCTGTTGACTTTCATACTGGAAGTTTTAGATAACGCAATAAGACAAGCAGAGGAAATAAAGTACACAGATTGAGAAGGAATAAATAAAACTCTGTTCACAGATGACATCATCTGTGTAGAAAATACAAAAATATTTACAAAAAATACTGCTCAAGTAATTATAGCAAGGTTGCAGGATATAGTTTTCATATACAAAATTTGTTTTATTATTAGAAATGAACACGTAAAATTGGAAATTAAAAACACAATGCCATTTGCATTAACACCAAAAAATTGAAACATTTAGGTATAAATCTAACAAAATATGTATAAGATCTGTATGAGGAAAACTAAAAAAACTGATGAATTAAATCAAAGAATAAATAATGGAGATTTTCATATTAATGGATAGGAAGTTTCAATATTTTAAAGACTTCAGTTCTTCCAAATTTGATCTATAGATTCAATCAATACAATCCCAATCAAAATCCCAGCAAGTTATTTTGTAGACATCACAACTAATTCTAAAGTTAATATGGAAAAGCAGGAGACCCAAAATAGCTAACATAAGATTGAAGAACAATGTTTGAGAACTGTTGCTACCTAACTTTAAGACTAATGCTAAAGCTAAGATAATCAAGAGAGTGTGCTATGATGAAAGAACAGATAAGCAAAAAAAAAAAAAAAAAAAAAAATGGAACAGATTAGAAATCCCAGAAATAGATCCCAAGATGTAGTCAACTGAACTCTGACAAAGGAGCAAAAGCAATTTAATGGCACAAGGATAGTCTCCTCAATAGAACTATTAGAAATCAGCATGTAAAAAAAAAAAAATCCAGGCACAGACTTTACACTCCTCAAAAAACTTAAATGAATCACGGATTTAAATATAAAAAGCAAAACTACAAAACTCCTAGAAGTGAATATTAAAGCAATAATCAAACTTTAAAGAGAGCAAAATGCCTTATGTAGTTGAGTAGTGCACAACCAAATTTATTGCTTTCATATTTAAAAATTGACTACTATTTAGATTAAACAACAATGCTTTCTATTTGTATGGAGGCAGGCCTAAGTTTGATTTCATGTTATTTTCAAATTTAATCATTTCTCAGAGAACAAAATCATTAATGAGCTAAAACTTTAACTCCAATTTAAAAATGAGAAAGGAGAGCGTCAAGAACTCAAGTTATTTGAATAAATCCCAACAGCTAGAATAGAATAAATCAACATTCTTCCTTCCGCTTTCTCTCCTCACCATTATACGACAGATACCACTACACAGCAGACGATTCAGATTGCCTTCTGAATCTCTATCCACTGTGGTTATTAAACATCGAGATACATGAAAAATTAAGGCTCTTACTTGCCAAGTGTCAAATGTTCACATGTTTGAAAGAAAATAGATTTTAGCTTGAATTTTTTCATATAAGGATGCTTAACAACATATAGACCAAATATCTAGTATAGTTTGTTTACCTATTTAGTTTTTTGTATTTATTCAACAATTTCACTTTAGGCAACGTGAAAACTTTCGTATGAGAATAAGTGAAATGGGAGTAACATTTTCTATCTTAAAAACACAAAATATCTTCAATTAGAGTGATTTTATGATGACTTCACATAAGATTTAAAGTATATGACAAAAACACTATTAATCCACTTCAATGAATTATTTTTTTGTGTCTGTATAACTGGGAGTCTATAAAAGTATAACTGTGCTTGTAATCATTTTGTGCTTTTTAAAAAAAGATCCTAGAATTCAAGATCCTTTCTGGTAATATTTGCTTTCCAAATTTTGTGAGCACTACAGCATTTGAGTCAATCATATTCTGTCACACAGTACAATAACCCTTTGCCTGTGAGTTAATTTTTGATATCCTAATTTAACATAGTTATAAAACTTTATTATACTCTAATAGTATAATAAAATAGGTTTTTTTTATTTATTGCTCTTCAGTAGCCCATCCCATCATAATGCGCAAGATAAAAATAATAAAAATTGAAGTTTTAGTGCAATATGGCTAAATATTTAACAATCCCTTTGGAAACTGCTTATATTCTTTATGTGAAATGCTCAGTGTTTTTTGTTTCTTTTTCCTCTCTCCATTTTTTTTTTTTTTTCCAGTAATGTCTGGGTGTATGGTGATGGTGTATGTTTTTCATGACCTTGTCGGAGTTGCAGGGAAACAGGCTCTTTGATGACATCTTGTGTTCTTTGAATCATCGTGTTTCTCCTATGGAATAATTGATCTGGGCTACTTTCTGGACTGGTAACACCTGAAATCTGAATTTACTATCCCTGATCATCATCAGATACCATTGGTGACTGATGCTAACATGATTGTGCTCCTAGCCTACCTAACTTTTGATGTGCTATTGTTAGAGCTCAGAAACTGTTGTGCTGCAGGCTGATTAGTTTCACTTTGAATCTCACTAGATGTGAAATTTTTTTTGAGTATCTGCCATATTTCTTCATAGCTTAACTAACTAGTCCATACCACAGCTTTTCCTACAATCTCACCTCATGCTTTGCTACAGTAGTCCTCATGGCATGCATCATGGCTCTCAGGCCAGTCCCCATGTACAATCCCACTTTGTTAAACAGAAATGTTTGGGTTTCATCCATAGCATGCAGGACTTAAGAGATGTTGCAAAAGGAAAACTCTTTGTGTTTTCTCTACTCTCAATACTTTGTTTCTGATCACCAGAACTCAGGATGCCAGCTGAGTGTACTATGATTTAACTAAATGCCGACACTATCTACCTGGAGATAATGTCCAATCCCACACCCACAGGTTAAGGATTTAGTCCTAAAAGACTGCCCCCTTTGTGTGTACACACACACACATTCGTTCTCTCTCTCTTTCTCTCTCTCTCTCTCTCTCTCTCTCTCTCTCTCTCTCACTCACTCACTCACTCACTTTCTTCAGATGCCAGTCATCAAGTCCAGGCTGTTACTTGTATTCTGATTGACCAGATATAAATCAGAGATTCCTTCATGCCTAACCTTGGGTTCCATTATTTGCTAGAGAAGTTCACAGAACTCAGGAACTGTGTTCACTAGCCCAGAAGCTGTCATAGCCCTGTCCTTTGGATCATTATGGAGGCTTTACCATGTTGGTATGGTTGATTAGATTATTGGTCATTGTGGTTGATTTGACCTTCAGCCTCTCTCCCCTCCCTGTATGTGTGTGGTGGGGGTGATAGGGAATGAAGCTGAAAGTTCTAACCTAATTATATATTTGGTTTCCCTGAAAACCAGCCCCCATCCTTAGGGGCTTACTAAAAGTCACCTCATTAACATAAATTTAGATGTGGATGAAAGGGGTTTGTTGAATAATGACATCTGTATTGCTCTTATCACTTCAGAAATTCCAAGGATTTTAGGAGTTCTATGCAGGAAGCAAAGACAAAGACCAAATATATATTTCTTTTTATAAATCCAGAATCACACATGCTCAGGAAAGCAGCACTCTTGCCTCCTTCTGATTTAATTAGCTTTTTATTAAGACTCCCTTTGATATGACCACTCCCAAATTCTTTTATAGGGCAGCCTTCAAGGGAATCTCCTTCCATAATTCCAAATGTGAAATGAGACAAAGCCCCTCCCTTTATATTTTATGATCCTACCTGCCTCTTCACTTTGGGACAAAACGTGGAGACAGGAGATCAAAACATATACGTTTCAACCTCTGTGTGTCTCACTTGGATTCAGTTTCTTCTCTCATCAATCATAGTGCTGTTGTGGACACTAGATTCTTCCCTTCTTTAATCCCCTATTCTACTTTCTATCAAGAAGTGATCTACTCTCCCTTTTGTTACTATAGGGGAGGACAAAGTTTTCCTTGATTCTCTTAGCGTCCCCATCGGGGTCTGGTAATTAAATTGACAATGACAGATTAATAGGAGAAAGGCATACAATATTTTTTTGAATTTTTACATGTACATGGAAGCCTTCACAAGAGAATAAAGACCCAAAGTGACCAGAAATAGACAAATAATAAATTTGTGAAAAATTAATAAGACAAAGATATTTGGGTTAGGGGTAGTAAATGGTGTAGAATTAACTAGAAAAATAAGGGTTACTTAAAAAGGTTTACTTGTACAGATTTTTCAGCTCCAAATTTCCTGTTTTTGGTGATAATATTATTTTCCTCCTTCCTTGATACAGAGAGAGTACTGTAGGGGAGGAAAATATTTTACTCTGTCCTTCTAGGTTCTTTGGCTGATCTATTAATTAAATTGATAGATTAACAGGAGAAGAACAAATTTCATTATGGATGTATGGAAGCTCCACAAAGACAATGAGACCCAAGGAAGGACAAGTTGGGCAACTGATATGCCATCCTGAGCTAAAGAATGGGATAGGGCTTCAGAGAGAAAGTTGGTAATTCACAGGACAATAGGAAGAGCAGATATTTAGTAATTAGATGGTTTTCCTGCCATACAGCTAGGCTATTCATATAAAAAATTATCTCTGGTTATAGCTCTCTTTCTGGGCCAGGTCCTCTATTTTAAGTAGTTAAAGGAAAGGTAAAAGTTTATCTTGAGTTGGATTGGTCTTAATTGCCTTCAGCTCAAAACAAGCCATATGCCAAAGTGATATATTTGGAGGAGGCTCCTTCTAAACCCCTTTAATATTTTTCACATAGGAGATTTATCTCCTGCTTTTAGGGAAGAAGCACAAGAAGGGGGAGGTCTGAGTGACCTTCCTGCTTCTGCCACCTTCTCAAACTCCTTTAGCTTAAGATTTTCAACATGACAAAGGTGCCATATTTTTGAGTAGCTAAACTAAACCCCATCATTACATTAGAGACCTAAATAAATTTAAATATTTTTTGCTCTTTTTATAAACCCTGGCTATCGAGCCTACTGTTTTGCTATGAACTTAAAAATTTTACTTTGATTGTCAGAGAATATGTCTTAACCCTTTCTTTCTCATATGATGTTTTTGGATATGGATTAGTTGCAGACAATATACAACTTTTTCAAACCTACAAAGGAAATTATTCGTTGCCAGACATTTCCTGGCTAAAAATACCATTGAAAGAGCTGGCTTCAGGCCAAACTTTAAAACAATTCTTAATCTTCAAAATCCCACTGTAGAATTCAGCTCCAGGGCTCAAAATCTGGAAGTTTGTCACCCCAAAATTATCTTCCTATGCCACAATCAGGAAACTGCTAGTATTATTAAGAGAGTCTTAAAATTCAGTGGTCATTAAATGTCGGGCCATATTGCTGCTGATATCAACAAAATGAAGCCTATACTGTGCATCTCTTCCCTCTTTGCATGGTTCCAAATTCAAATTACATATGAGAACATATGATGGATGGATTATAAAGCATCTGGAATCCTGACTATAAGAGACTCTGAAAATGTAATTTTAACAACTCAGCATACAGGAAACCACACTAGAAGGAAGTAGAAGTAGATATTGAATGAGTCAACCTACAGTATCCATAACATGCAAAGCATTAAAAATAGTACAAAGTTACCCCATATATTAATATAAATTTATAAAGCAAACAAAAATTAAGATAAGTTCACTATTTTCCTGACCTTATTTGATCTAAATTATAAAAATATTGAAGGTTATTTGTCATTTGTTTAAACCCACTTCAAACGGAATTTTGAGTCCACATAAATACCTTGGAATTAACATTTTTTAAAGCAAATATCTCCTTTCCACTTTCATTATTTTTATATTGGATATTATATTGTCCTCCTTTCTCAAAAATTTCCACTCAGTTTTCTTATCTAATTTCTTCATCTTGCCTTTTGTCATTTTCCTGCTTTTTGTTTTTCTATCCTTTAGTGTTTGTGGTGCCTGGACATTGGTGATCATTCTTCTGCTTTTACTGCATTACCACATTAGCAGTTAAGTTTACTTGATATTTTTTTTTAATTTAGAAGACATTTTTGCACGATATATTAGATATACAATATATTATTCCTTTCTAAGTGACTGAGATTGAACACATTTTAGTCCTTTATTGATAATGTGGGTCATTGTTTGGAATATTAAATATTAAACATTGTAATAATACAAATCCATGTCAGTTTTTGTGTGACTTCTTTAGTACTAAGTAGTCATTTTTACTTTACTCATCTATTTTTTTTCTATTTTCTGTTGCTAATGTATGATGAACTAGAAAGTCAGAAAATTATTCTGCTTAAACTTTGAATAATAAAGTGGTTACTAAATTCCCAAGGGTGGTTCTAACAAATTTAGTATATGTAGCTTCAGCTCATGGGGTTCCTGTCAGCTATTTAGTTTTCTCAGCTGCCTAGTCTATGAATTTCCTGATTTGGTGGAGGTTCCTAAATTTTATACTATTAAGATATTGGGAAAATACAGAAAATGTGGATTTCTTAAAGCAAAAAAATGAGCAATAAGAACGATTGTTTAAGTTGTTATAGGAAGTTTATCTTACTAAAATTGATATTTAAATCAATGCATTGCAGACTAAAGATTTATTTTAAATGTTATATAATTTCCAAAAGAATTATAAATCCCAGAAAGATTCACTTTTGAATAGTGACAGATACTTATTCAGAAATATCTGAGAGTAGCTGGTTTCAAATAATAATAATAAAAAAAAAACAGTTTTCATTTGTGTTAATTAATAGGTTTGTATAGTTCCTTGATTAAGTACATAGACTTTCATGTCAAAACTCCTAGATGCAAATCCAAACTCTACCTGATAGTAGCTATGAAATGACCAAATTACTTAACCTATATGTGCCTAGGTTTTCTCATCTGTATGTGGAGTCAAAGATAGCACTCTTATAATGATATTGTGAGCAATGACATAAAATAGTTCATGCAAAGTATTTAGAAGCATGTCTGATGTTCACTGCTTAATAGGTTTTATTATTAAACTACAGAGAAAATTCACAAATAAAAATTAATAGATTTTCTTTACCATTTTTTATTTTCCTGCAAATGACAAAAGTTTATCATATTACATATGATATAAACATGGCATCTGAAGTGTGTGTGCATGTGTATGTTGGCACATTTCTGAACACAATTTATAGAGAGCCAAAGAAAGTTAGAGACTCACTATTATTTGCTAAACAACTTTTCCAAAGTGGCAAAAGTTGGTAGCATCTTTTCCAAAGGGTGCTTTACTCATACTAGCTAATTAAATGAATAGGCTTTCTGGTTTTAATTAAGTGGAGTGTTTGCATATGTATATGTGTGTTTGCATACTCAGAGGCAATAAGGGTGAGATTTTAATATAGAAAGAAATAGCCACAAAGAAAGTTCAAGCCCGTTCAATTAAAAATCCTAACATGATAGTTTTATGGAATGCAAAGTTAATGGACTGGCTCAAATTCCATAAAGTGGTACTTTTTTTTATCATCTGAAATGGCTCATGGATTTCATATGAACATACCTAATATTTCTGCAGCATTACATCTTCAGAGGTATAATCACACTGTGTATCAATAAAGATAAAATATGTGGTAAGTTAAATTTTGCTTCTGGCTGCTTTGGGATTATATGGCTAATGGCCATAGAGCAGACATTTAGGCAATTAGAATAGGGAGATTCTTTAGCTCAAAGGACATAGTCAAGATTTCAAAGTTCAGAACAAGCAAACTGGAGAGCAGAGGCAAAGGTGGTATATTCACAGATGAACTTAAGTTTTGGTTTTTAGAATTTTAAGGAGCAAGTCTGTCCAGGATATTAGAGAAGAGAGAATACAAGGAGTAAGTGAAATATTGGGAATGTACATTGACCAACTGTGTTGCCTTATGTGGTATAGTTCTGTGGAAAGACTGGTAAACCTACAAGAATAGAGAGACTCACAGTTCTGCCAGCAAATCAGCTGAATGGATTAAGATAAGCTACTTCTCTCTGAACCTCAGTTTTCCCATTTATAGAATAGAGATATTCAGAAACATTTGTTGAGTGCCTTTTATGTGCCGGCTTTAAGATAGACTTGGGGTACTAAGAAAGACAGCACAATTCCTTTTCTGGATTGGGAAGCTCTAATTATAAAGAGGAAGGCAGGCATTCAATAAGTGCAATAAGATACTACAAGTGCTATGATTTTCTGTTAATGAAAAGAAAGGAAGAGAAGAATAAGTGTAAAATCTTATGTAGTAGTGGGGTGGTGGGGACAGAGAAATAAGATGGTATTTGTGAGGGATATGAAAATAGGAACATTTTAGGCAGGGAGAGCATGGTGGGTATTCTGGGAGCAGCAAGCACTTTGATATAGTGTGGCAAAGACGGGGATGTAAACACTAACAAACAGTTCAATTATCAAATCTTAAATGTCTAGACATTTGGAGAGAAACTGATACTCATGTTGAGATAAATGGTCTATCATCATGACGATCTTTGAAGCAGAGAGAAAAGAGCTATATGATTTCAGTGCAAACAATTAGCATATCATGTTCTCAAATGCAGTACCTTTCTACCTCCATTGATATGAACAGAGTAATTGTCTGGAACCACGTAGAGTTACTTTTTGCAATAGCTTTTCACATAATTAGCTTGTTTGGAATCCTTGAGAAACTTTCTTATGTAAATATTTTTAGAGTTATTTGAGGCTATGAATCTACATCAGGGTTAGTGCTATGGTATACTCAATATACTTCTGAACTTTCAAATTTCATGTATAGACTTTATCTTCCAGTGGGTCATTGCTGGAAAGGTTTTTCAAAATAAGTATGTAAAAACAATCTCCAAGGATAACAAATATGATAGGTGTCCCAACAATTAGAGTATAATATTGCTTTCTGTTTAAAGGAGAGTACATTTACCCTTCAGGTTAAACTTTGGTACTGTAATCCCTTTTAACGGCATAAAGGACAGATAAACTTAGGTTCATTGTGAAATCCTTAGGAAGCAGGCTGTATTACTGATCAGTAAATTACAGCACAAGTAGTACTGCACAGCCTTCATGTTACTGAAACTCTCTGAATATCTGAACGCTCAGAAAAACTCTTAGAATTATACATGTGACAAAGAGCTTACATCACTTCAAGAGAAACAGAACCAATAGGATGTGTGTGTATACATACACACATACGTTCTGCTTAAAGAGAGAGAAATTACATTAGGAATTGGTTTACATGGTCATGGAGGCTAAGAAGTCCCATAGTCTGCCCTCTGCAAGCTGGGGACCAGGAAAGCCAGTGGTGTTATTCAATCTGAGTCGGAAGGCTGGAGAAGTGGGGAGACAGATGGAGTAAGCCCTGGTCTGAGTAAGGCCAGAGGAGTGTCAATGACAGAGGGAGGAGATGGAGGTCCCAGGACGGGGGGCTGTTATCTGCTTTGCTCATTCTACCAATTCAAATGCTAATCTCTTCAAACAGACCCTCAAAGATACACCCAGAAATAATGTTTTACCATTTATCTGGGCATCTCTTAGCCCAGTCAATTTGACATGTAAAATTAACCATCACAGACTAGGTCTGGAGGATTAAAACAGATGCTTCAGTTCACACAAACCTGAACTCCTGACTCTTGGTTTAGTCCTCTTTTACATGTACCTCGATGCTTTGTTATGTCATAACAGCAAATACAGATTCATAAAGTTTGGGGAACTTGTGAGTTGTGAGAACTTATTATATTAAGCAAACCATTACTTGATGAAATGTTAGCAACTTTTATCTTTGCAAAAGGATTTACTGAGGATAAAGAAGTTATAGTTTATATATACAGTAGAATATTACTAACCCATTAAAAAATGAAATTCTACCATTCGCAATGTCACAGATGGACCTAGAAATTATTATGCTGAGTCAAATAAGTCAGAGAAAGATAAATATCATATGATTTCACTTATATGCATAACCTAAGGAACAAAAAGAAACTAATCAAAAACAAACTCATAAATATAGAGGACAATCTGATGATGGCCAGAGGGGAGGGGGGTTGGGAGAAAGGGGTGAAGGGTTAAAGAAGTACAAATTCGTAGTTGATAGATGGTCATGGGGATGGGGAGCATGGCATAGAGAATGCAGTCAGCATTACTGTAATGGCTAGGTGGAGAGCCAGAGGAGAGAGAGAGCAATCAATCACGAGGATCGTTTTCTAAACTATATAAATGTCTAACCAACGTCCTATATACTTGAAACTAATAATAAAATAATTTTTTTGAAAAAAGGATTCACTGAAAACTTCTTTTGAGTAGTAAGCCATTAGTTTATTCAAGATTTATATTGGTTTGCACTGTAGTCATAGTGTTATATATTTATAGCATAAAATACACATATTTCCTTACAAACTGCCATGTAGGTATTTCTGTTCTGAGGGATTCTGAATGTGTTAATGGACAGTGCAAAAAGAAAACTTGATTAGTGCCCTGGTAACAGATAGTTCCACGACTATACCTCAACCAATATGCCTTATAAAAAATTGTTCCAATATTACTAGTTCTTACTTTTGAGCAGGGACATAGGAAAACCTCTTGAAAGGTATCACCCAGGTTCTAATATAAGGAACAAGCCTCGGGGAGGACTGGACAGAAGTGTATGAATATCTGACACAGGTGGTTGGTCAGAGAGTAAGACATTAAAAAAATAAAATATTAAAATTTTATTATCTATATGTCTTATAAAATACTACTGCTATTTGAAAAACATAGACAAAGTCTGACATTTTTCTTATGCAGCACTTCTTCCAAAATCCTTTTATCATTTTCTTAACATCCATGATGTTAAACATCAATCAACAGATCTCAAAAGTTGCTGAAAATATGTAATTCTGGGTAATATGCTCACTGTTTCTCCTATATATGCCACTAAGTGCCTGTCACTTAGTAGACACTTAGTACAAATTTGTTGAATGAATACATGGTAATTTTCAATGTAGGAATAATTTTAATGTATCAAAGAGAATTATTCAATTTCCTGGTCTTTAAACATTTTATTAAAGGTATAAATTCTTACTGAGAATGATAGTAATCACAATTTTATTATCTCCTGTTTATTATGGATATTACACAGCAAGTAGAAACCAGGATATCGCTTGCCCCACAGCCATAATTTTCATGGATTTTCTCATATCGGTATAATCAAAGAAGTTTGATCAAAAATCATGTAGAGTCTTATCAATAATCAAGTAATGCATTTATAACTGTGTGCTCCACCCTTGTGATTCAAACAAAAAACTACACACTAAGAAGCTTATGCTGTGATACTAAAATCTAGATAAACTGAACTGCATTCCAAGACTATACAAATCTTCTAATCCTCTTCAGATAGCTGCCGTAACTAAGGAAGCATCTGTGGTGGTGAGAGTTTAGCTAAACTATAATATTGCTGCCTTGGCATCCATTTTGTATGACTGAATAGCCTGCATGGGGCCTTGAACTGAAACTTGCCCCTCCCTGGAGTCCATGCCCTAAATAACAGCCAACTGAGTCATAAATAAGTGTAAGTTCCTGAGATGGCTTGTGCAAAGCTCCTGGTGATAAGTAGTCTCATCTACCTCCCACCTTTACCCCTTGTGCATCCTTTAGGTAAGAGGTACTCCCTCAGCCCAGAAACTTACCAAAACCAGCTCTTTTTGGTTTAAATTGCCCAATCCTGTCTTAGTTTGGGAGCAACCCCAAAAGCACTCCACCCGCAGACCCTGATAAAGATATAGGCCCCAGGTTCTGTAGCTCACTCTCTGCCTGTACAGTGCCTTGATATCCCCATGTAATCCTTCAAGGAGTACCCTGTACCTCTTTCAGTATCCGTGAGTACTTCTCTCTCTCACTTTCCCTAGCGGTCTTTGTTGAACTGTGGTTCACCATCAGACACCTTGGGGTTCTACTTAACAAATGTTAATTTAATAAAACACACAACATATGAGTCTTAGGCTTCCAAATATAGATGACAGCATCAATGGAACAGAAATACTTCAATAAAGACCCAAGTAAATATTTGGCTACTGATAATTGCTAAAATATTAGAAATTTAAGAAATTTGACATAACACAATAGGATGAATTTAACTTTTGATGCCATTCTTTAATAGCCTATGCTTGTAGGTTAGGAGCATTTAGAATGTTTCATTGAAGGAGGAATCTTGTCCAGATTGCTTGCACTAATTTCGGAGCTCTTAACAGTTATTCTACAATTACCTTGAAGCCTGAGGCCACATTGAAGAGTAATTGAATAACTTGATTCTTGGTAGTAAATTATAAAAATTAAGGAATAATTTTCCATACTATGTTTATCGACCTCATAAAAGCTATTAATGTCATTAAAATGCCTGACTGTATATAGTCAAGTATCCTGGTAGACTTAGCTTGTTCCCCCTGTATTCTTCTAACTATCACGGCTGGGGTCATTTCATTCATTCTTTCATTTATCCAATAAATAGTTATAGAGTTTCTGCTATGCAACAAGCCTCTAATTTGATGGAGTGATAAATAGGGAATAGCTTGACACTAGTAGCTTAGGAGAATCAGATTTAATACTGGGCTCATTTTGACCTTGTAAGCAGATTCAGGTAGCTATGTCACTCTTGTTTTTCTGTCTCTGAGTTATTGCCTTGCTCTCTAGATTGGTACTTTATTTATTTTGGAGATCACTGTGTGCATGCTTTCTTGCAAGTGTCCTGAGGGACTGGAATTCTGCCCCTTGTCCTCAGAATTCATGGTAAGGCTTTCTCTCACTATTCTATTCTCTACATCAGCATAGCTATCACAAACCATCTGAAAATTTGTTATTGCCAGATTCTTCTGATAATCTGTATCTCTTATATTTTGGGACTTTGAAAGAGGTTTTTTTTTTTTTTTTTTTTTTTTTTTTTAATTGAAACTCCTCAATACAAAGAGCATATCTACTTTAACTTCAGTTACTTTAACTCCAATTACTTCATAGCAGTCTTAGGATTTTTGCTATAAATTAGAGAGTAGTGATACATATAAACACTTTTGCAAGGGTGTAGAATATTCATGTTTTAAATAAATTCTGCTTTACCCTCTGCCTTAACCTTTATGAGGTCTTTCAAAGATAAATGAAGAATATTCATGTCTTGTAACTCAGCATTTAATACATGGCTATATTAGTAAATATTTGAATACTTCAATACAAACACAAAGTTATATAAAGTAGATGAAGAGGATCAACTCTTTATCATTAAACAATGATTCAGCTCTTTTAGCCAAGAGAAGGGAGTGATTTTAAGCCATAATCTTCCTCTACTTGGGCAATATTTGCTGCCTCCTGCTGGGTTAACTTCAAAATAATACAGTGCTTCAGCGATTGGTTAGGTATGTTTTCTCCAAAATCCTCATAAAGCATTCTTACTGACTTTTTTAGTATTTTTTAAATTGAAATATAATTCACATACTAAACTATTAACTTTTAAAGTGTGCAATTCAGTGGGTTTTAGTATATTCATAGAGTCGTGCAGTTTTCACAACTATCAAATTCCAGAATGTTTTTATCACCCCCAAAAGAAACTCCATCCCTATTAGCAGTCACTTCTCATCCCCTCCAGGCCTTTGAACCAACAATCTGCTTTCTGTATCTATGAGTTTGCCTATTCTGAACATTTCATATAAAAAGAATCATGCAATATGTTACCTTATATATTTGGCTTCCTTCTTAAAAATCTACTATAATATTTTAAAGATTTAATCATGTTGTAGCATAAATCACTCTTTTTATTTTTTATTTATTTATTTTTTTGCTGAGTAATAGTCTTTTGTATTGATATGCTACATTTTATCCCTTTATCAGCTGATGGACATTTGGGTTGTTTCCACTTTAGGGTTTTATGAATAGTGTTGCTACGAACATTCAATTTGTTTGTAGACATATGTTTTCAATTCTCTTGGATATATTGTAAGAGTAGAATTTCTGGGTCATATGGTAACTCTGTGTTTAAATTTTTGATGAACTGCCAAGCAATTTTCCAAAGTGGTTGCACTTTTTTATTTTCTAACCATCCATATATGAGAGTTCATTTTTTTCCTTATCATTGCCAACACTTGTTATTGTTTGTCCTTTTGATTATAAACAGCCTGGTATTTGTAAAGTGGCATCTGACTATAGTTTTCATTTGCATTTCCCCGACTAATGATGTAGAATATATTTATCATTCACTTTATATTTTCTTTGAAAAAATTTCTATTCAAATATTTTACCCATTTTTGTTAAAATTACCTGACTTTTTTAGTGTTGAGTTCTAATAGTTGTTTATAAATTTTGGATATTAAACCCTTATTAGATATGTGATTTGCAAACATTTTCTCCCATTCTATGAGTTGTTTTCACTTTCTTGATATTGTACTCTGAAGCACAGAAGTTTTAAAAATTTAATGAAGCCAGATTCATTTTTCCTTTGTTGCTTTTGCATTAGTGTCATATCTAAGACTCCATCGCCTGATTCAAGGTTACAGACATTTATACTGATATTTTCTAAAATTTTTATAGTTTTAGCTCTTACACTTAGATCTTTGATCCATTTTGAATTAATTTTTATATATGCTCTGATTAAGGATTACAACCTCCTTTTGAATGTGGATATCAGTTATCTTCAGCACTATCTGTTTTAAAAAACAAACTATTATTTCCTCATTTAATTATCTTGGCTACCTTGTCAAAATTCAGTTGACCATAAATGTATGGATTAATTGCTGTACTCACAATTCTATTCTATTGATCTATATATCTATCCCTATGCCAGTACCATATAGCCTTGATTACTATAGACTTATACAAAGTTTTGAAATTGGGAAGCATGAGTCTTCAAACTTTGTTCTTTTTCATAATAGTTTTGGTTATTCTGACTCCTTTGAATTTCCATATAAATTTTAGAATCAGTCTGTCAATTTCTGAAGAAAATGTATCTGGGGTTTTGATATGACTATATTGAATCTGAAGATGAATTTGGAGAGTAATGACATTTTAACAAGTCTTTTAATTTATAAAGTGGGGATTTATTTATTTATTTAAGTGTTCTTTAACTAGTGGTATCTCATAACTTTATTCAGTGGCATTTTGTAATGTACAGGTTTTGAACTTCTTTTTTTAAATTTATACCTAAGTATTTTATTCTTTTTGATACTAATGTAAGCAGAATTGCTTTCTCGTTACTAGTGTATAGAAATAAAATTAATTTTTGCGTTAATGATCTTGTATTCTAACAGACTTGCTGAACAATTTTTTTTAACTTTAACAGTTTTGTTGTAGATTCCTTGGGATTTTCTACATATAAGGTTATGGCACTTATAAATATAGATTTCTTTCTTTCTTTCCAATCTGGATGCCTTTCATTTCTTTCCTTGTCACATTTCCCAGGCTAGAACCTCCAATACAGTGTTAAATGGAAGTGTTGAGAGCAGGCATCTTTGTCTAGTTTCTGATCTTAGAATAAAAGCTTTTACTCTTTTACTTCTTAGTCTGATATTAGCTGTGATTTTTTGTTGTTGTTGTTATATTTTCTTTATTAGAGTGAGGGCGTTTTCTTCCATTTCAAATTTGGTATATTTATCATGAAGGGTGTTGGATTTTGCCAAATGCCTTTCTGTATCTATTGTGAAATGCATGTGAAATGTGTATGCTAATAATATGGTGCATTACATTAATGGGTTTTTCATGTTGGACCAAACTTGCATTCCTGGGATAAACCCCACATAAACATGGTATGTAATTCTTTTTTATACATTGCCAACATACAGTTTGCTAGAATGTGAGGTGAGGTATTTAAAAAGTCTCCATTTAGGAAAGACATCTCTGCTCTATCAAGGAAAAGAAAATTTCTTCTGGTGGCCAGGAAAATTTAAGAGTATCTGAGCACCCAGTAATCTTATTTACCTAGATGTCTTACTTAGTCTCAAGTTCCCCTATTTTCCTATCAAGGCCCTGACTTTGACATAGGAATGTCTTAGGGCAAGCATGTAGTCTCCTATGTATTTCAGTCACACTCAAAACCAGATTCTGAGCTTGATTATCAGCATGTTCCTCCCTATGTCTGTGAGACAAGTCTCTTTAAAATTGCTGTTACAACACTTTGCTTTTCAGATCATGAATTAAAGTAACAATTTATAGCCTTCTTCTTTTTGTTTTTCCAAAGCCTTCAACATCATAAAGAGGAGTCAAGCTACTTAAGGTAATAACTGAGGTAGTTTGGGGTTCCTAGAAAACTGAGCATGAAGTAAAATTTAAGTGCTAATGCTTTACTGAGTGGTGTGATCTAAGGCAGTGAAACTCAGGGGAAAAGGTCCAGAAATGGGATGAGAAGAAAAAAAGGTGAAGAGTTTTTGATTCATGCACTACTTCACAAGCCACAAAGAGACAAAGGAGGTTGCTAGCTTTGTAAAAAATCTTGGACAGGTAGTAGGTATATCATATATTAGGACAAATCACATGAGAGATAAATAAAATAATTTATCTTCTGTATCTCCCCCTGCTCTTGTACCCCATTGACCAACATTAGTTCCATGGAAATTCAACAACTTCATACTTCCTAGTTGTATCAATTACCCCTTTTAGCACAACTGCAAATATTAATCAGGGAATATCATTTTCACACAGCAACTGACACTTTCAAATCTATTGTTAGAAATTTATTCTGCAAGTAGCTACTCCTCTAATATTAAGGAAATATTAGATTGAAATTATAACCTGAGTTTAGGGGGAAATGTTTGGGGAAAAAATGATTATAAACAGGACTTTTTTTTCAATGACCCAGTCTGAATTTTGTTTTCTGATTTACAATAGCAGCTGATATTTAGAGAAATTTTGCTGCTAATGATTCAGGTCATTGCAAATTGTGACCCTTTTAAAGCAGTAATTCCAAACAATTTAAAAATAAGCTTAGGCAAATTTGGCTGTGTCTACTTCATACCAAGTCTGTTCTGTGAACTTGGGCAAGCTATTTACCTTTCTGTGTTTCCTTTTCTTCTGTAAATGGAAATAAAAATACTTTATGGTATGGTTGTGAGAATTATAGAAGTAATATCACATAGAAAGTGGTAAATAAACTATGATTTGAATTTTTCTATGCACAAAAAGAGAGGTATAGATTCTTTGGGTTGTTAAATAAACAATTTTGATAAAATTGAATATTTTAATAGGCTGAACTATTAAGAATTATAGGACACATCTCAAGATTAGACTGTAACTATAGATTATTATTGGTTTCAGGGTCATTTTTTTTTAGCAGTTTCATGAATGATTATATGGCCAAACAGTGCCACTATTTAGACACACAGCCAGTTATTTTATACAATTTCTCACCCAAATTCCATTTGTGGTTTTGGTAGAAAAAACATGATCTACCGGTTCTTCTTAAAATTAAGATCTGATTAAAGAGATGTTTGATAATTCACATTCATTCTGAAATAATGTTTCATGAATAAAGACACTGACACAAATAATAATTCATATTCATGATATATCTTCTATAACTGTGACCTCATTTCGTTCCATTTTCTCTATTTTCCAAAATCTCTCCTTCCATTGGCATTGAATTTGTTTATAGTAGGGCATTTTCAGTATTTTCTTCCTAGAATAGAGCTTCCTGCAATATTGTGATATAATATTTTAAGTCAGTTTTTTAAAATTTAAAGCGTATATTACTATTTTTTTTATGTTACTTCACCAAATTATAGATACAAAGAAGTAGTGCTCTTCTGTAGGCTCAGGGTATAGAAGTAGATATCTCTACTTCCCCAGTTAATATACTTTTCCTTTACCTTTCCCATGACTATATCTTTAGTTGTGTTTGTGTGATAATCTTTATTTCTCACTTCAAATTGGTCATGGATGTCTTTGCTGTTATTGTTGCTCTTTTTAATTTTATTTTGACTGTTTAATATCACTAACACTTATTTTAGATGCTTGAGTCCCATAACTTATCAATATATCATTGAAGTAAATAATAAGTTTTCTTCCTAGCTTATATTCTTCTAAATAATACATATGTAGTTTACAAATAGTGGCTCTGAATAATGTTTTGATAATAGTTGTTTTTGCGAATTAAGAATGATTATGGACAGGAGCATGAAGTGAATCTTGATGATCTTATCCACTGTTTTATGCTTACAAACCTTCATTGGTTTTTCAGTGGTACGAGAAAATTTCCTCACATGCCCACAAAATCTTGAACCATTTGCTCATTACTAAGTTCTCCAGCCTTAACTGCATGACAATCCTCTCTGTATTTCTCTCATTTCCCTGTTCCTTCCCACTACACAGCATTTGCAAAATTTTTTTCCATTACTTTAACCCCACCCCAGCTCTTTAACTCTTACCCATTCCTCAGATCTCAGCCACTATTTTAAGTTCTTGAGGAAGTGCTAGCTTATCTTCTTCAGAGGCCAAATTATTTAATTAGGCTTTCATTTCATAGCGTCATATTCCTAAATCACCTTCTTCATTATTATTACAGTTGTAATTTTATATTAGGTGGTTATGTGATTAGTATTTATATTTACTTTTGACTATCAGCCTATTTGTTGAATGTATAAATAAATGTATGAACCTAGTTTACAAATTTCATAGATAATAAATACAGTGCTACTGGGAACAAATGTCTCTTTTATCCACATAAATTAGTGAGAACACTCTCTTATTTTATTATAGGTATTATACATATGGCAAGTGAACCAAACTTTTCCATGCTTACACCCAGTTCTAAATTGTTTTCTTGGTAGGTGAGCAACATTAAGTGTCAACCTATTTAATTAAAAAGCAAAAAATAAACTGTGGGACCATTTGGAAGTTATTTGGACCACGATGACTCTAAGCTTAACTCTCTTTATCTGAGTAATATCCTCATATCAGCATATAAGTGTTTGATATCTCTCACGAGCTTCAGAATCATATTCCCTGAAGATATCTGAATATTACCTCTTGATATTTCAGAAATATCATAAATTCCATAACTCTCAAACCAAATATTGTATTCCTTTTATTCCTCTCAATATTTATTGCCTTTATTTTTTTCTTCTTATATCCTCACTGCTATTGCTGAAGAGTTGTCTTTTTTTCATGTTACCCAAACTATTCTAACAGCCTTGCAACAAATTATTTCTGAGCCTTTTTTTCTATCCCATCACTACTGAGAGAGATAACATTATCCCATCAATAATGGTGGATCATTAAAGCATTGATTTATGAGGGGATACCTCACCAGAATGGGAAAGGAATACATCAGAACATCCACACATGGGAGTGTCATATAGTTGAATAAGTTCTGCTTTGATATTCAGAAACATCTTTCACATGTAAGGAACAAAGAACTGCACATGCGATTACTAAAATAAATGGGAGTTTTTATTTTGTTTTTAATGTAAGAACCTTAGAGGAGGTCTGCTATAAACAGCTCAAGGATATTAGCTCTTAGCAATTTTCTTGGAAATTATAGACACAAAGTAGTTGTGCCACTTTAGGAATCACCTCCTTATTTAAGACAGGAAGAATGGAGTGAAGGGAAGCATCAACAGTATGTGCCTTCAATGAAGAAAGCCCCCCCAGAAGTCTTACAGACTAATGTTTACATGTTATTGGCCTGAACTGTCACATGGTCACTCATTGCAGGAGAGACAAGTTAGGTGGGTATTCTTTTTCTTATCTACTATAGTAGAGATGGAAAAAAAAAAGGAAGTGATTGGAAATAGGGGTTGAGCTGGCCAATTCTGTTGTCTTTTGTGTCACTCCAGAGAAATGTGTCTCATCTATGTAGAGTATTGCCGTATGGTGGTCTTTACTCCACTTCTAATCACCAATTCACTTTCCTCACTGCTGCCAAAGTGACTTTTCCAAAAATAATAATAACAATAATAATAATGTACAATCTTACCTCAGATATGTAGTAGACTTTGTCTTTAACACAGCAAAAATTCTAGAACACTGTGGTGTTAATGGTACAGTAATGTGATATGTTAGGCTCAGAGATGTATTATGAAAATTTTTTGAATGATTTACTTCACTAAATCAGTTCAAGGAAAATAAAAATTGTGATAATCTACTATCACCTACTTATTTTTTATATGATTTCTCGTGTTACATGGTAAAGGACCAAGATAGATGGAGTGCAAGGAATTACCTCGACCTTGGCTCTGCCCACAGCATTGTGTGCTGTATGTAAATATCATCTGTTGTCTCTGCTACAGAGGAACACAGAAAACTGTTGACTACAAGATAGGCCCCAAACTCTTCATGTGAACTAAAAGACCTTTTGTGATTTGAGCTTTATCAATCTTTTCAACAACCCTGTTCTTGCAATCCCTACACTTTTTACTTACACAGTGCACCCTGGCCTTGTTTTCTGTTTTTTCACTTTCCCCCCCAACCCCTTTCTGGCATGGTATTTTTATAACCTTGTCCAGTCATTTTTAAGAATGACCCTGAGTCATCCTTAACCAACATTCTCAAAAATGGCTCTGAGTCATTCTTAAAAACTCCAGTTAAATGTAATTTCTTTCACAAAGTTCTTGACCTCTCCAGTTATAGGTAAATTCTTCTCTCTCTGTCTTCCAGGGTGCCTTATTCATAATGCTGTAAAAGGTTGTGATTGCTTTATTTTATGACTCCCCACTTTTAACTTTGAAATCTTGTGCAAGTTACAAACTGTGCTCTATTAATCCATATATTTTTAACCTCTAACATTTTGGGGCATATAATAGGCACTATTCATTTATCCAGAAAGCATTTAGGTTAATGTAGGGAATCTTCATTTTGATAAACCATTTTATTGTGAAACCATATTGTTAACACTTTAACATTTTAAATTAAATTTTAATTTTTGCCAAAATTTAGATCAGGTAATGGAATGGCCTGATTTAAGAGAACAACACAAACAGTATATAATTCCCTAAATTGTTCTATTCAAGGTACTATAAAAATGACTTCTACTGAATCATTTGTCAACTTAAGTAGTGCAGTATTGCTATTTAGGAACTGTATCCAAGCTGTTAATCAAAAAAATCTTTTCCATGATTTTGTGACTAATGATAATTAGTAAATGTCATTGTAATTAAAGCTATCACCTTTTTTGATTGCATTTAAAAAATTTTTATTTTTCAATTACAGCTGATATACAATATTATATTAGATTAGATGTACAATATACTGATTAGACATTTATATAACTTATGAAGTGATCACCCTGATAAATCTAGCACCTATATGACAACATATATAGTTATTACAATATTATTGACTATATTCTTTATGCTATACTTCACATCCCCATGACTATTTTGTAACTACTGATTTGTACTTATTAATCTCTACCTTTTTCACCAATCCCCCTAACCCCTTCCCACCTGGCAACCATCAAAATGATCTTTGTATCTATGAGTTTGTTTCTGTTTTGTTTGTTCACTCATTTTATCCTTTAGATTTCACATATAAGTGAAATCACATGGCATTCATCTTTCTCTGTCTGATTTACTCCACTCAGCACAATACCCTCTAGGACCATCTTCTTGATATATTCTTGAAGTTAGAGTAGGTTATAGTATCTTTTTCTTTTTTTTTTTTTTTTCACTTAGTCACTCTATTTAATTCAGTCAACATGTATTTATTTATTTAATCATTTCAGTTCACTAGATCCTTGCTACTAGATTTTTGTTCTTTAGACCAGCAGACCAGCAAGCAACTGCTTGGAGCCTGTGAGTAATGCAAAATTTTGGGCCTCACCCTAGAGCTACTGAATCAGAATGTCCATTATAATAAGAACCCCAGTTTCTGTCAGCTGTAGGATGAATAAGGTCTGAGAATTTAATGTATAACATGGTTACTATAGTTGATAACACTATAATACAATTGAAATTTGCTAGGAGAGTAGAACATGTATGTTCTCCCCCAAATTTTAAAGAGTTAATTGTGTGAGGTGATGAATGTATTAATTAACTAGAAGGGTTGGCAGAATTCTTTTGAAATGTATATGCATATCTAATTATCATGATGTATACTTTAAATATCTTACAATTCTATTTGTCAATTATACCTCACTAAAGCTGAAAAATAAAAAGAACCCCAGGAAATTCTTATACACATAGAAGTTTGAGAGGCGCTGCTTTATTTCTCATGCTGGGAATTCAGAAATGAAATAAATAATAAACAACAATTCAAAAATGAACCTGTACTGACTTTAATGAATTTTGTAGCTCGGTTTAGGTTATATATATAGACATCAATACATTAATAGACATGTATATAACTACAAATTGTGATAGGGAAAACAACAAAGTGAAATGAAAGACAGTAATAGGGAGACAATGCAGAGAGAATCGTCTATTCAGTCTTTTCTTGTCTACCATGCTAAACCAAAGACTAGACCAGATGAAGAAGCCAAAAGTCAGGAATGGGGGTAAGAGTTTTCCAGGTAGAGGGATCACATGCAAACATTCCAAGGCTGGAAGACAGCACTTTGATCAATTGAAAAACAGCCAGTATGCCCAGAGCATGAGTGAGAAGTAGAGTGGAAACTTTGAATAATCATAGAAATGCTTTATTTACTAAGTTTTCAGTGTGTGCACTTCTTTAAGTGGTTTCAAGAGTTAGCAGGCAGCCTAGCAGCTCCTGGAGATTTAGTCTATCTCATGTTCCTCATGACTTTAACCTTTATTGTGAAAGATGAGAGTGTATAAAGCACTTTTTGCAAAGGAATCCTTCCCCTTTAAATTACAACTAATATTCCTCAGTGTGTAGGAAGAAATAGGTGATTTTTAAGTAATTTTCCTAAAACAAAACAACATGATATCTACCCTATTAAGTATACAATACAGCAGAGGGCCTCAATCTTTTTGGCACTACAGGTCGGTGTTCCTCTGAGAATCTAATGCCAGATGATCTGAGGTGGAGCTGAGGCGGTGACACTGGTGATGGGGAGTGGCTGCAAATGCAGATGAAGCTTCCCTCACTTGCCAGCCCACCACTGACCTCCTGCTATGTGGTTCAGTTCCAAACAGGCCATAGACTGGTAGCAGTCTGTGGCAGGGTGATTGGGGATTCCTGAAATACAGTGTTGTTAATAAGAGCATAATGTCATGAAATAGAATCTCAAACTTTTTCATCTTACATGACTGAAATTTTATATATAGTCATTCAACTTCCACACTACCTAGATCTGGGGTCCCCGAGCCCCTGGGCCACAAACCGGAACTGGTCCATGGCCTGTTAGGAACCAGGTTGCACAGCAGGAGGCCAGCAGTGGGCTGGTAAGAGAGGGAAACTTCATCAGTATTTGCAGCTACTCCCCAACACCAGCATCACCAGATCATTAGGCATTAGATTCTCATAGGAGCACCAGTCTTTGGTGCCAAAAAGGTTGGGGACCACTGACCTAAACAACCACCATTATACTTTCTGCTTTAATGAGTTTGACCTCTTAGATTTCTCATATAAGTAGAATCATGCAGTAATTTGTCCTTCTGTGATGGGTTTATTTTATTTAGTATAATCTTAAATTTCATCCCTGTTTCAGCGTATTACAGGACATATGTACTTTTGTATATAACTCAATATTTCATTGTACGTATATTCTGCATTTCATTTATCCATTAATCAATTGATATTTAGGTTGTTTCCACCTTTTGGCCATGTGAACAATGCTTCAGTAAACATGGGGGTGCAAATATTTGAGATCCTGATTTCAATTCTTCTGAATTATTACCCAGAAGGGGGATTACTGGATCATATGATAGTTCTGCTTTAGCTTTTTGAAGAACCTCAGTACCATTTTTTCACAGTAGCTACTTCATTTTACACTCCAACCAACAGTGCACAGGGGATTCCAATTTTTCCACGTCCTTGCTAACATTTTTTTTAATATATTTTTTCTTTTTTTTGAATAATGGTCATACTAACAAGTATAAAGTGATAGCTCACTGTGGCTCTGATTTACATTTCCCTGAAGATTAGTGATGTGGAACATATTTTCATATACTTGTTTGCCACTTGTTTGTCTAGAGAAATGTATTCAAGTTATTTGCTTATTTAAAAAAAATCAGGTTATTGTCTTTTTGCTATTGAGTTATCTATTTCCTTATATATTTTGAATATTAGGCTATTATCAGATATACCATAGGTTGCCTTTTACTCTATTGATTATTTCCTTTGCTGTACAGAAGCTTTTAAGTTTGATATAGTCCTGCTTGTGTATATTTGCTTTTGTAACCCGAGCTTTTGGTGTCATATCCATGAAATCATTGCTGAGACCAATGTCAATGTCCTTATTTTCTCCTATGTTTTCTTTTAGAAGCTTTATAATTTTGAGTCTTATGTTTACATCTTTAATCTATTTTTAATATTTATGCATGGCATAAGATTAGTATACAATTTTTTTCTTTACATGTAGATATCCAGTTTTCCCAACACTCTTTGTTGAGACTATTCTTTCCTCATTTTGTATTCTTGGCACTCTTGTCAAAGATCAACTGACTATATATGCATAGATTTATTTCTGGGCTCTCAATTCTGTTCTCTTAGTCAATATATCTTGAGACCATACCGTTTTGATTAATATAGCTTTGCAATATGTTTTAAAATTAAGAAGTGTAGCTTTCACCTTTGTTCTTTTTCGAGACTATTTTGGCTATTCAGGGTCCTTTTGACTTCATGTGAATTTCTGGATTTTTTTTCCTATTTCTATAAAAATTTCCATTACAATTTTGATAGGAATTGCATTGGATTTGTATATTGCTTTGATAGTAGGGACATTTAATAATATTAACTCTTCCAATCCATGAACATGGGATAACTTTTCATTTATTTGTGTCAGTTTTTACCATTTATTATGTTAGCTGTAGACTATTTACAAGTGGCTTTTATTTTGTTGAGACTTTTTATCATAATAGGGTGTTGAATTATGTCCATTGTTTTTTTTTCATCTATTGAGGTAATCATTTAATTTTATCCTTTATTCTGTTAATGTGATGTATCATATAGATTGATTTTTATATGTTAAACCATCCTTGCATCCCAGGGATAAAGCCCATTTGATGATTCTGTTATATTACCCTTTGAATTTGCTGTTGAATTTTGTTTGCTAGTATTTTGTGCAGGATTTTTGCTTTTATATTTACCAGAGATATTGGCCTGTATTTTATTTTCTTTTAGTATATTTTTCTGACTGTGGTGTTAGGATAGTACTGGTCTCATAAAATGAATTTGGATTTGATTCCTCCTCTAAAATTTTTTGAAAGAGTTTGAGAAAGATTTGCATTAATTCTTCTTTAAATATTTGGTAGAATTCACCAGTGAGGACCTCTGATCCTGGACTTTTGTTTGTTGGGAGGTTTTTTTTTTTTTTTTTAAAGTGATTCAATCTTCTTACTTTTTATTGTTCTGTTCAGATTTTGTATTTCTTCATGATTCAGTTTTTGTAGATTTTTGTAGGAGTTTATCTATCTATTCTAGGTTTTCCAGTTTTGGAGCATGTAATTGTCCAGGGCAATCTCTTACGATCTCTCTAATTTCTGTAGCATCAGTTGTAATGTTTCCTCTTTTATTTTTGATTTTATTTATTTGTCTTCTTTTTTCTTAGTCTGGCTAAAGTTTTGCTAATTATGTGGATCTTTTTTAAAAATCAACTATAGTTTTTTAATTTTTTCTATTGATTTTTTATTTTCTATTTTGTACTGCTCTAATCTTTATTATTTTCTTCCTTCTGCTAACTTTGAGCTTAATTTGTTATTTTCTCCATTCCCCGTTGTTTAGAGTTAGGTTATTTGAGATCTTTTTTCTTTTTTAATGTAGGTTTTTATCACTGTAAATTTTCTTTAGTCCTGTCTTTACTGCATCACATATGTTTTGGTAAGTGCTTTTATTTTTGTTTGTCTCTAGATTTTTTTAAAATTTCTCTTCTGATTTATTCTTTGACTTACTGGTTGTCCAAGTATATGCTGTTTAATTTCCACATATTTGTAAATTTTCCAGTTTTCCTTTTATGATTTCTAGTTTCATTCCATTGTGGTCAGAAAAGAGACTTGATGTGATTTCAGTCTTCTTAAATATGTTAAGACTTGTTTTGTGACCTAACATGATTTATTCTGGAGAATGTTTCATGTGTACTTGAGAAAAATATATATTCTTTTGATGGTGGGTGGAATGTTCTATATATGTCAACTAGGTCCATTTGCTCCATAGTGTTGCTCAAGTATTCTGTCTTCTTTTCATTTTTTTTAATTAAAAGAAAAATTATGAGAGGAGACTAGCACTGGCTGACGTTAAATATATTACAGAGCATTAAAGTACGATGTTTTCTTTTGATCTTCTGTGTGGATGATCTATTATTGAAAATGGGGTATGAAACATCCTATTATTATTGTTATTGCTATTTCTTCTCACGTCTTCAATATTTGCTTTGTGTATATATTATATGTATAAAATATATATGTATAGATGTATATATATGCATATATATAATATATAAATATTCTGGTGTGCATTTATAGTAATAATTATCATCTTGGTGAATTAACCCTTTAATCATTACATAATGCCCTTCTTTGTCTCATGTGACAGTTTTTGACTTAAACACTATACTTTTGACTATTAATATGGTCATCTTATACTCTTGGTTACCATTTGCATGAAAGATTTTTTTCATCCTTTCATTTTCAGCCTATGCGTGTCCTTATATCTAAATAAAGTCTGTAGTAGATAGCATATAATTGAGTTGTGGTTTTTATGCACTTAGCCCCATTGTTTTTTAATCGAGGAATTTAATCCATGTACATTTAAATTAATTATTGAAAGGGAAGGACTCACTATTGCGATTTTGTTTATTGTGTTCTGTCTTTCAGCTCATTTGTCCCTCTTATCCTCTTTTGCTGTCTTCCTTTATATTTTATTGCTTTTTTTTTGCAGTGACTCTTTTGATTCTTTTCTGATAGTCTTTTTTTTTTTTTTTTTAATCTCATATAGGTATTTTCTTTGTGGTTACCATGGGGCTTACGTAAAACATCTTTTGGTATAAAAGTCTATTTAAGGTGATTAGAAATCTTCTACATTAACACTACACTTTTACTTCACATACCACCACCCCCACCACACACACACAGACTTTGTTTTTGATGGTGCCAATGATATCTTTTTACATTCCTTATCATTAATCTATATATCCTTATAGTCTCATTATGTTTCTGCCTTTTAACTTCTATACCAAAATTAAAATGATTTACCCACTATTGTTACAGAAGTACACTTTTCTATGTTTTTCTATAAATTCACCTTTACCAGGGAGGTTTACAATTTCACATGCTTTTGTGCTGCTGTTTAGCATATTGTTTTGTTTCAACTTGAAGAACTCTCTTTAGCATTTCACATAAGACAAGTCTATGTGTATAAACTCCCTCAGCTTTCTTTTACCTGAGAAAATCTCTGTCTCTTCATTTTGAAGTACAATTTTGCCAAATTTAGTGTTCTTAGTAGGATATATTTTTCTTTAAGAATGATAAATATATCACTCTGTTCCCTTCTGGCACACAAGATTTCTGCTAAAAAAATCTGTTTATATTTATGATTTCCCTTGTATTTGACAAGTTACAAAAGTGACTCTTGCTTTCAAAACTCTGTTTAACTTTTGATAATTTGATTATAATATATCTTGGTGTGGACTTCTTTAGATTGATTCTATATGGATCCATAGGTCTTAAAACTGGATTTTTATTTTCTTTCCCAGCTTTGGAAAGTTTTTGACCAGTATTACTTTAAATAAGCTTTCTGCCCTTTTCTCTACTGTCTTTCTGGGACCACAGTGTACATATTGGTCTGCTTGATGATGTCCGATAAGTCCCTTAGGATTTCATTCTTTTTCATTTTTTTCTCTTTGTTCCTCTGACTGGATAATTTCAAATGAATTGTACTTAATTTCACTGATTCTTTCTTCTGCTTGATCAAGTCTGTTATTAATCTTTTCAAGGGAGTTTTCAAATCAGTCATTAATTTTCCCCTCCAAAATTGTTTGGTCATTTAAAAAATATATATTTTCTATCTCTTTGTTAAATTCTACTTTTGTTCATTCATCATTTTCCTGAAGTCATTGAGCCTCTTTGTGCTGGTTCATTTTTTCTTTCAAATAATTCACATAACCTCTTTTTCTTTAGGATCAGTTTCAGGAGATTTATTTTGTTCCTTTGACTGGGACATTGTCTCCCATTTCTTCATGTTCCTTATAACTCATTAATATTTGGACAATGAGAAATGCTGCTTTAGGATAATCACCCTATTGAAACACTTTTCTCTGGAGAAGAGGCACAATGCAATTATTTAGTTTTTTTCTAAATAGATTACCATCTTATCTCAGGATTTATATGCAAGATTATATTTAGATGTCTTTAACTGAAGTTCTAGCTGTTTTCTAATGAATTTATGATCTCACTTTACTAGTTGCCAAAGTGTGATGGGGTGGGCAAGGGGATTAACTCACCTTCATGCTAGTGTACTTTGTTTCTTATATAAACTGAGCATAAAAACATCTCACATACATGATGTTTTCGGCTTCTTTAATTTTCAAGTTATAAAGTAACAGCTTCATTAATGAATGACCCACCTGAGTGCTTAAGATATGAAGTCATTAAAATATATTTTAAAAAGGAGGATGGAGGACACAAATCCATTTTATTTGATTTTTCTAGAGAACTTTTCCACTGACCCTTCCTCTTGAGGTGGTATTAAGGTTAAGGTTCTGCATGAACATTAATAACCAAGGGTTGATACTGACCTCATACAGGTTAATCCATCACAGAATCCTATCTATAGAGTCAGAGACAAGAGAACATCAATAAAAGATTCAAAATAGTTTATTTTGTTTCTAATATATTTCTTTGCAAATTAATAGAGAATGCATTCATGGCCAATAGTCAAATAGTCATGCAAACAATTTATCTTCTTACAGAGAATCGTGACTTCACAAGCACAGATTTGCAATCTGTCAAAAAGAGAGCAGGCCTCTTAAATGTCAGTAACTTTATATTTTACTGTGCTTTTTATTCAAAATTTCCTTTTCCTTCCTCTGCCTATTGTTTACTGAGAATATAACTTCACTGGGCACCTCACAGAGTGCTTGTGTTTTCCTGAGTCACTAAGTTATTCCATCTCAGTGAGTATATATTTACTGAGGGTCTACCAATCTCCTGTTGCTGTTGTAAGTGTTAAGGATACACGATTGGACAAGAGAAACTGAGATCTGACTTTATGGTAGTTTTTAAAAGAGGGAGGCAAACTCTAAATACTAATGTGATAAGAATGACAGTTGAGGTGGAGAATTCTTAGTTGGAGTATTCAAGAAAGGCCTCATGGAAGAGGATCTTAGGTAAAAGCAGGAAGTAGTCATGTAAAGATGTGGGGAAGAGATTTTCGAGCAAAAAAGGAACAGGAAATTCAATAATTGTTATGAAGGAAAGAGCATATATGTTAATAAGAAAGAAAGCTTGTGTGGATAATGGATGGGGAATGAGGAGAAGAGAAGAAAATGGTGAAATCTAAGAGGGAGGATTGAGTCTGAATCATGTGCAGTCTTGCAGCCCATAGTAAGATGTTTAAAGTGGTGGAAGTGGGAAGCATTGATTGGTTTTAAGCAGATGCATGGTGTGATCTGATTTATAATTTAGAAAATTACAAGAGCTCACTGCTAGGGTGGATCACTGTAAAGCAAGTATACATTTGAGGAGAACCAAAGAGAAGGCATCTGCAATAGCCCAGATCAGAGATATTAGCTTGGACTAGGATTATAAGGATATGGTAAGAACTGATAGGATTCAGGATGAATATTTCTGCTAGAGTAGATAGTATTTACTATTATACATAATATCAGATGAAGGAAATAAAGAAATGAAAAAAAAAAACTACCATTTTTTTGTTTTGAGCTATTAACTGGGGGATAGTAGCAACTAATTGAATAGTGGTGTCATTTTCTGAGAGGGAAAGGCTTGTATATAGGAGAGAAGATGGAACAGACTGTCCTGCTTTGCTTCTGTTAAGTCATGAGGAGTGCTTATTCCATAATACATTGTTTTCACCATGAAGTGGTGAAAACGGAGAAATGGAAGGTTATTTCCTTCCATTAGCATCCTGTTGATAATGAGAAAGCACTAAGAATCATATAACAGCATCCATGTATGCTCTCTCCTGTTTCTGGCCCCACAAAAGCCTCGTTGTGTTAAGTCTTGTGATGAAATACCTCCGTATATCTGATTTTTGGTGTTTTTGAGAGCTCTTACCTCTACTTTTTATATACAGAAAGAACAACAATGATAATTGTTTACATTAGTTTCACTGTTGCAAAATGACTTCTAAGGTAGTTAATGCAATTGTTTTTCCAATAATAGTACTTAAAGTTTATTATTTCCATTAATAGTAAATGGAGAGATAGAGTTTATAAAGAACTGGATATTTAGTAAAAGTGGCGCAAGCATGCATTTTTGTCTTGTTCATGATCTTACAGGAGAAGCCTTCTGCCTTTTATCATTTTATCAAGAATGATATTAGCTGTAGATTTCACAGTTCGTCAGCCTCAAGATGTTACTTTTGATTCCTAATTTTTTCAGAGGAGAATTTCTCATGACAGTGGATTTGGAAGATTTGTTTTGCATATAGTGATAAGATCATATGGTTTTCCTTTTATTAGGCTTTAATAAAGTATATTACATTGTTTGATTTTGAATGTTATTCAATTTTGCATTCTTGAGATAAACCTCTTTATTATTATATGATACTCTCCTCTGAAATTTGCCTTGTCTAATATTTATATTGCCACTTCAGCTTCTTTTTGATTAGTGTTAGGATGGAATATCATTCTATATCTTTTTCCTTTTAACCTATATTGTCTGATACTTAATGCATTTCTTGTATGCAACATGTTGTTGAATCATCATTTTTATTAAATATGACAGTCTCTGTCTTTTAATTGGGGTCTTTAGGTAATTTACATTTTTTTTGCAATCATTGCTATAGGTAAAATGAAACCTTCCAACTTGATATTAGTTTTTTAATTGTCCAATCTATTTCTTGTTACCTTCTTTCTCTTTTTACCATACTTATGTTTTTTTAATTAATTTATTAAACTTTTTTTTATCTGTGGATTTATGCCATTCCTTTAATTTGGAAAATTCTTCAAAAAATTTTTTTTTCTGTTCCTCCTTTCCTATTCCAATTACATACATGTTAGACAGTTTTAAATTGTCCCACAGCTGACTATTGCTCTGATTATATTTTTCAGTGTTATTTCCTCAAAGTGTTTTGTTTTAGATAGTTTCTATTGCCATTTTTTCAAGTTCACTAATCTTTTCTACTGCAGTATCTAATTTGCAAGTAATTTCATTCAGTGTATTTTTCAACTCAGGAATTACAATATTCATATTCTAGAAGGTTGGTTTGTAATGCATTCTTTTTTTATGATTCTACTTAATATGCTCAATTTTTCTTAGACCTTTATAACTATATGAAACATAGTTGTAATAGCTGTTTTAATGGCTCTCTATACTAATTTTATTATCTATGTTATTTCTGCATCTTTCTATTCATTGATTTTTCTCCTCATTAAAGATATTTTCCTACATCTTTGCAATACCTGGTAATTTTTACTTAGATGCCAGATATTGTGAAATCTAACTTCTGGCTGCTGGATTCTTTTATACTTCTGTAAATACTGTTGAACTCTTTTTCTTGGTTATAGTTAGGTTTCTTGAAAATGGTTTACTCCTTTCGAAACTTTCTTTTAATTTTAATTTTCTCCACCTGAGGCCTGTCAATAATTTATTTCATTTCTCATAGAGGTCATTGCCTAGTTGCTTGTCAAGATTTTTTTTTTTTTTTTTTTTGCGATAGTTGGTCTAAATTCTGCTCTTAATTCTCTCCTATAGATTGTTCCCTCTAAATATTATGTTGTTCTTTCTGCAGTCTAAAGTAGTTTCCTCACAGACATATATCAATTGCAAAGGTGAAGGCTCATGGGGCCCTCTGTAGATGTCTAGATTTTTCTCCCAAATCTCCCTCTCCCTCTCCCTCTCCCTCTCCCTCTCCCTCTCCCTCTCCCTCTCCCTCTCCCTCTCCCTCTCTTTTTGTTTCCCTTTTTCTCCCTGCTGTTATCTCCTCTTCAGTACTTTGCTCTGTGAAATGTAGCTACTTTGATTTCTTTGGACTCCAAATTCACTGTGTTCTCAACTCAGAGAGATGTCTAGACTCCACATAGGTTGCTTTTCCCTCAGCTGTGGCCTAGATACTCTCCCTCCAGACAGTAAACTGGGTAATCATAGGACTCACTTGATTTTCCTTGTTAGAAATATTTATCCTGGTTACCTGATATCCAGTGTCTTAAAACTGCTGTTTCATATATTTTGCTCAGTATTTTAATTATTTAAGGCACAATGGAAAATCCTTTTTTAAAAAATATTATTTTATAATATTTTAATGGATTAGTTTATCTTTTCATACATTTTTGTTACTTTTTGTGATTTTATATTGCAAAAAAGTAGCAATGTGAATTAAATGTATAAAAGCATCTTCTAAACAATTTTTAATTTGCAGTGGAGTTTGGAAAGACAGAAAACAGTCTTTATTGCTATTTTAAGATAGCTTTATTCCAGTTAATTATTTCCACAATAATAAATAAAAGAACAAATTATATATACATATACCTCTAGGCTACTTAGCCTGTGAACAGTATATCAGAGCATAACATTTCAAGCAAGGAATTTCAGGGTAGGTTGCATTCTTATGTATTGCTAAATAACTGCCCAAAGGGTTAAATGCTCTTTTAGTGGGCTGTTGATTGGACTGTGGATGTAGGTTGTTTGTCTGCTGTCATTTTCTTTTTTATAGTTCAGCAAAATGGCTTGCAGGCTGCCTCCAGAGAAAGTAAAAGTAAACACATTACTGAGTACATTTCTGCTGCCATTTTGAAGGTTTTTATAAAACCTTATGGTTACAATCCTACAGAAGAATTCTCTGTAGACTTTCCTCAATATCTTTCATGAAAGTCTGGTACCATTCACTAAAAAGGATACAGTTTTTATCACAAAATCAAATCTACTTCTTGTGTGTCAATAAAATAATATTTGGAAATGATTAAAATCACTATTTGTTCCAATGAAATGTCAAACATATAGAATTTACCTCCAACTTTTCACAAAAGCAGATGATGAGAAGTTCAAAAGATTTTGGCTAATGCCCTGTCAATAGTAATACGTTAAAAAGGTTTAGTAGCATGAAACAGTTAAATATTAACAAATATTGACATACAAGAAATTTTACAGTAACTATTAACCCACATGTTTTCCAGATGTCATAGAACATTTTAATTACACAAACCTCCATCATCTTGAACTTTGCTGGTGTAGCTCAAGGCCAACATCCTAGTTTTTTTTAAATCTAGACTATTCACCTTCATTTTTAAAATATACCACCATTGTCATAATGTTTCTAAAAATTAGGAATTAGTACAGTATTCTAAAATAAATATAAATTTTGGTATTGCTTTACTTTAATGGCACATGAATTAAAACTGCATTATAATGAAATTGCTGAACATTCCCCCTATTAATATCAAATGAATTCATTATGACCTGCACAGTTACAATGAATATTAAATGAATTAATAATAACCATTTAAAATGTTGCCTAATTGTTTTATTTCATTTTTATGTATATTTTGGTCCTATTTTAACTGTTAAGTTAATAGAGAATGACATTAAATAATTCACTTTCTTTCCTAATATTGAATAATATGTTCACACTGTTTTCTAATGATCTCTGTATTTAGCCCTTTTTGTTTCACCTTAAACGTTCTACCTATTAACATTTTATTTGCTACTACAGAAGCTAGATTAGCAAATATAAGCTTTAACCTGACATGAAAAAGAAAACTTTAAGATAAAAAGTAACAGTATGCCCAAGACATCATGATATGCCTACATGAGCCATACAAGTGCAGGGAATTTGGTATGTTAAGTTCTCTGTTTAGATGCTGCCAAAAACAAAACAAAGCAAAACAAAACAAACAAAAAAAAACCCACAACCAGCCAACCACAAAAGCTTTAGGCAGAGACCATCGTGTAGGAATAATTAAGTGGGGGAATCACTTGCATAAAAGTTCTTTAGCTTAAAAAAGAGAGGGAAAAAAACAATCTACTTAATTATTATTTATCATCAAAAAGTTTTAAATCTTGATTGCTTTTAAACTGTTTAGAAGCCTATTAAATTCACTAAATGTTATCAATAGTTTTGTCACTGAGTAACACTGTGTTGGCACAGACTTAACCTATTGCCACGGCTTTGCAGTTTAGAAGCTCTTCTCTTATGTCTATCAGGTATTGTCTCCCCTCTGTCCAAGCAATATTCAGATCTTTAAATTTTCCTCAGAGAAAGTCCATTCATGTCAGCAGCTTCCTTCTAAAAAAAAAAATGGCCATAGGTTGTATTCAGTCTTCAAAAGTAATTTGATCAATTTTCACTCCTAAATAAGTCAACATTAAGAACTAAAATTTTCACTTAAGGATCTAGATTTCTGGCTTCTTTTAGAAATAGGAATCTTTGTTCTTTTGGTAACTAGGGATCTCAGTTAATACATCCTCTATAATTCTATATTAAATGATCAAATGGAATAGAAACCACACTCTTTAAACACAGTGTTCATTTTCTTGTTCACCATATGCCCTTCCACTTATACTTTCTAACTCATTTATAGGATCTATATGGCCCTCATTTTAGGTTATCACCCAAAATGATATAATTTGAGACTAATATGAGGTTCTTCTTTTCCCCAAATCTCATTCATCCTCCACAGTGCTTGAGATTCCCTTGGTAAAGAAACATGTTTGTAGGAAGTGTTTCCAGTGTGCCTTTGAGAACAGAACAATGAGCAGAATCCCATAAGCAGAATGTATATAGCAAGGAGGCTCACATCATATATTATCATAGCATTTTAATAAAGCCCTGAAGAAATGAGGACAAAACAGATGGTTTTAAATGGGGATTTTAGGAGCTCTCCATCTAAAAGCTAGAAAGAGACATCCTGAGTTGGGGTTTCTGAGGATGACATGTGAGAACAATAGACATTGTTTAGTGGTGCTAGACTCAGAGGAAGGGCATTTGGCAGAGAGTAGACAGGTACCAACATGGAGGATATATATTTTTAAGTCAAATGTATTCACTGAGCCTATGCTTCACTTACATTTAACATCATTTGCCCCTGTAGCCCTTTGATATCTTCTTCTTCTTAGCATTTTCAAACCGTTTCCTTAAAAAGAAAGCTATCTCAAAAAAAAAAAAAAAGAAAGAAAGAAAGAAAGAAAGAAAAAAAAGAAAGAAAGAAAAAGAGAAAAAAGAGAAAGCTATCTCTTTGGAGTACTTTTTGTGGAAAATCACAAATTCATTCTGACTCTTAAATGATGAATTTCAAAGGGATCCTAAAATTGAGAATGCATACTTACTGTATATCAATTAAATATTAATTAAATAAAAATATTTTATAGCTGATATAGATACTAAATTACTAGGAAATAAACCTCAATTTTGACATTGTGTAATAATTTAGTAAAAGCTTATAAGATTTGCTGTTTCCTTGGGTGTTTGCTATTACTCAGAACTTGAATGTAAGTTTTTAGAGTCGTGACTGAACTCTTTCATTCTATACTGTTAAAAAGATGTTGAGTGGGGCAAAGGAGCCTTTCATATAACTATGAGAATTATGAAAGGTAATTTTGCCTCTATGAATAGGTATCAACAGTGATTATGATAATAGTCTTCTTTGGTCTTAATGCTTTTTAAGACTTTATGGAAGAGTTATCTAATACAGTTGCCTAATATCACTGTCATTTTTATATTTGGTTTGATGAAGATCTACGTAAAAGAAGCAAAAATGGTCCTAGGTCAGAATTCTTTCTCCCTCCCCACCCTGCCCCCCCATACATTTAGAGTAATTATCAGGAGAATTTCAGGTTGCCAACATTTTTTTTAAATGAAGTCTGGGTGACTAAATCATTCTTTTCTCTTTCCTTTTCTTTTTTAAAATCTACTTTCCCAAATCATCTCTATAACCAAAACTGAGGAATAGATATTTGAAAAACCTTTCATCAAAGGGATGGCTGCCCAATCCATGAGTATTCTATCTCAGAACTTTTCATCGTGGAGGTTTTGAGAATGTTTGCTGCCATCTGTGCCTCGATTTTCTTTTCTTCTGATTTTTTCCTTTTTTTTCTTTTTCTTTTTTTTTTCTTGAGATGAGGTGCCAGCCGAGCCAGCCTGTGCCTCTGTTTTCTGCCAAAAGAAAAAAAAAGAGAGAGAGAGAAATACCATGAACACTGAAATAAGATTTTTTCAGTGTTTCTTGTACAAGCAGTGTACATTTCTACTGAGTTTTCTATAAGAATTTGTTTTTATCATCCTTAACAATAGAAAACCCACAAGAAAACTTGTGGTCTATTAGCAGAAAACAGAGGCCCTGGCAAGCTGCAGAGCAGCACAATCCTACAGTTGGGAAGCTGGGCAGGAACCCAAGTTTGTCCATGCCTAAGAACAACACTGTCTGCTAAAATTACAGTTTTCCCTTTTCACAAACCTCAACGTTGTGAAACTTTACTAACTTTAAGAAAAGAACAGTTGGCCATACAAAAGATACACTTCCAAATCCATCGAACAACTTACTTATACTTGCAAATGAACCAGTTGGAGTGAGTCTTAAAATGTATTTGTTCCAATTATTCTGCTAAGGTAGCAAGCAGAAAGTAATCATTTTCTATGTATACTGTGAGTAAGAGACTCCAAATGTTGGTTCCAAAGAAAGCATTTGACCAATAGTTGGTAAGTGGGAGTGTAAGAAAGAGTGCTATAGAAATGATAGCCACATTTTCAAAAGCAAAGTGTATTTTTGCAGTTCCTATATGCTCAGGATAATATAAGAAAATCAAATTAAAAATGAGTCTTTCTTTAACTCTGATATTCTCTCTTTCCATTGTTTTTATAGAGACAAGTATTGGTAATTAAACATTATCATGTAACTCATTAGATCAGATATATCAGTGGAAGAATGTTACATGTCAATAAAGGAAAGTTTATAGCAAAAGTTTAAAACAATCTTTATAGCCACCTCAGATAGTTATTAAATAGATCATCAGGGTCCAAACAGGTGACTGAACCACACTGGTTATTTGAACAGAGGAAATTAAATATAAAGGATTGTTTATTGGTAGAAAATAGTTAACTACTGAGAGGGGGAAAAATGGGCTCTAGGAAGTCCAGAGTCACAGATTCAAAAGGGCAGTCACTATCTCCAGGTCGGAGAGATGGTAAGAGAGGAACTAAGGAATAAGAGGATCTCTTTATCCCACATCTGAGCTTCAGATCTCTTCATAGAGAGCATGGCTCTCATAGGAAGATGTAGCTTGCCAGTTGCAACACGTGTCTTCATAGGATGTGGGCTGGACTGTAGAAGCAGTACACTGTTACCCATTTGGGAGGCCAGAGCCGGAAGTAGATGAAGGTAGGGAGAAGGTAGGCCTGTGTCTAGCTGGAGCTCTTCTGTGCAGGAGGAAGTGTTTCCATGCTGAATCACAGTAATGGAGGGCCAGACCTGAAAAAGAAGTATCTTCTTGCTGCTGTTGCCTTGTTGAGTCAATATAGAAGATAGACTGGATAGTTTAGCCTCCTGATCCTAGAGAAGAGTGGCAGACATTTATCAAATATAATGTGAAAATTAAGACTATATACTGCTATGGTGTCAAAAACAAAAATCTTTGTGAATAATTCTCAGGTTACTTTCAAAATTCATTTTGCTGGCAACTTGTGTCTTATAATCAGAAAAAATATTTCTTATATCTAGCATATTCTGTTCAAGTAAGTCATGTTATTTTTTTTTCCACAGTGGAATTTTTAAAAAATCATGTATCACTTTCTATCTTTATGTATTTTAAATTACTATTAAGGATGGTTTCAGGGTTTCAGTCTTCATTTAAATTAGCCCAATTTCCTCTTACCCTTCACAAAACTCTTATTATATATAATTGATTTTCAAACTTCTCACATAGAAATATTAATGGAGAGGATTACTCTAGTTGTGGCCTAAATAAATGAGGATCTTTAAAATAATGTTTTTTATAAGATTTATTGTTACAAAATGCCACAGGCTATATTATAATAGATAATTTCTCTACAACAAAAGATTTTCAGTCTGCAAGATGACCCATTTATTTCTAGCAAGATTAAAACAACCAAATTTTAGTACAACTAAATAATTTATTTAATAAACATATATTGAGTGACTATTTTTAGCAAAATACTTTGTGAGAACCTATGAGACAAATATATAAGACCTTAGTCTTAAGAACTTTTAATGAATGAAAAGTTTGAATTTAATGGCTATTTATCAGTGTCAGACACATTTGATATATTTACAGAAATTCTATAGTAAAGATTTTTATTCTGATTTTAATGTCTATTAAAAGTACTAGATCCTACCTGTCACATTTCCAGGCATTATCCATTTTGCCATTCCAGAATTTGTATCTTTTAAGAGTATTATTCTGAATCAGGGCCAGTGAATGTTCTTTTGTTAATTATTTTTTCTCCCATACTTTAAGTTTAAAGATAAAAGAGGCAATCTACCTTGGCATCAAAACTATTCATAAAATCATCAAAGTCCACTACTCTCAGAACTGACTTGTTTATTGTTCATATGTTAGTCTTCTGAGTTGGTATTGATCCTGAAACTTATATTCTGAGCAACTATTCAAATATCAAACATCCACATATTTTTGTCTTGTTTGTACTTTTTCTTTGTAAATCTATACTAGATAGAATCAACAGCCTTCAGAGCTAAGAATAAATCAGTTTGTTACCCCTACCTATAAACTAGTGTCAGTCATATTAACTGGTCTTACCAAATATATTCCTCACAATTCTAAGTTAAAAATAATTAATAAGCTACTTATTGATATTTTCTAATATTTATTTCAGTATTAAAATTAATTTATTTATGCTTATTTTTTGGTTAGTAATATTTTAGCACAGTAGCTTTCTGTATTCTTAAAATTTTAAAAGCTAAGTCATTTTTCAATCATAGTTAAAAAAGAATAAATGACAACCAAAGTAATTAAATAAACCAGCTTCTCTTTCCTAGAATGTTTCAAGGACCTAAAATATTTTGCTGCAGTTTTGGAAAAGCATATAATATAAGGGCACTATCTTCACTATTAGAAGGAAAATTTATGTTAGTTCACCTTTCACGATTGCCTTGTTTATATATACTAGCATAAATGTAGAAAACAAAAATAATCATCACCATAGTGCTTCACTGTTTTATGTGTGTGTGTGTGTGTATATATATATATATGTAATATATATTACATATAATGTGTAACATATTATATATATTACATATATGTATAATATATATTACATATATATTTTATATAGTGTGATTCATGTCACTGTCTTCCTAGTTAATAAAAAAAAAAAAACAACACACAGATTCAACAGACATTTCTTGGATCCCTACATACCATGTGTAGGATGCTCTAAGAGATGCCAGAAGATAAACAAAGATCTTGATCTCAAGGAGCCCATTCTTGGGGAGACAACCATGTAAATTTTTACAGTGAAATAAGCCATCTGTCACCAAGAACTCAGTCTGCCTATCTAATGCTAGTGCTATAGTATATAGCGCTGTGAAGGTTAACAAGGAAGGAGAGTAAGAAACCATATGAGGAACTCAGGACAGGCTGAATGTTGCATTTGAATTTTATTTTTACAGATGATTGATAGAAAGATGTTAGATATTGGCTTAGGAGAGAAGGGTTGGGAATGCAGAGTAAGCAAAAAGCTTATACTTGATGGCAGGGGAGGTATAAACAAAATGTAAGTGTAGCTTGAGGACACACTAGAATTGGTTGCGTTTATGGGGGATTATGGAGAGCGTCTATTTATAGCATAATACTTTTGAGATTCATCTATGTTGTACACATCGGGAGTTTAGTCCTTTTTATTTTTGAGTAGTATTTTATTTTATTATTCATTTATCAGTTCACGCACACTTTGGTTGTTTCTAGTTTTGTAATGAAGCTGTATGAATGTTTTTTTACAAGTCTTTATGTAGACATGTGTTTTCATTTCTCTTGGGAAATACTTAAGAGTAGAATGAGTACACCATCTGGTGAATATATGGTTAATTTTATAAGAAACCGTCAAACTGTTTTTCAGGATGATTATCTCACTTTGCATTTTCCCAACAAGGTATGCAAGTTCTAATTGTTCTATATCTTTATCAAAATTTAGTATTGCACATCATTTTTTAGTAAGTCGAGTATAGCACTGTTTTGTTGTAGTTTGAGTTGCACATTCCTGATGATGTACAATGCTAAACACTTTACGTGTTTATCGGCCATCTGCATACCAGCTTAATGAAGGGTATTTTCTTTGTGAAGTGTATTTTAAAATATTTTGCCAATTTTTAAACAGTTATTGGTCTTATTGGTTTTTTTTGAGTTGGAAAAGTTTATATATTCTGAATACAATACCTTTCATGTATGTGTTTCATAAATATGCTCTCCTAATCCCTGGTGTGTCTTTTATTTTCTGAACAGCGTGATGGAACTTTTGGAGAAATACATTAATATGCATTTTTCCCTTTTTACAAATTTCTTAGTGCTTAATTCACATACTGTTCTGCAAGATGCACCTATTTATCTTAGGTAGAATTAGTACTTTTGAAGCAGAAATGGAAAGTATAGGTAGGGTCAGTATTTAGGTTTTTATATCTGAAAGGAAATTATGAGTCTATAGAAAACAATAGTTTTGAAAACATTAATTTACCAAGAGAAAGAGCTTTTCTGGATTTTTTAAAAACTTCTATCAGTTCACCAAAAACTCTGTCCTGAGATAACATATGATATAAACTGTTAAAAATCACAGATAAAATCATCTCTTTCTCCCATGATATATAAAACCTAATGTACTTGAAGATATGAATAGTTTGACACAGGGTAAATCTAAGCCAAGAAAAAGAATCACCCAACACCTACAGTCGTGGCAAACTATGGGGAGAGTATCAGGTAAAGCATACAGATAAACAAGAGCATCCTGATGTTCTATCCAGACTGAAGTCCTGAGGATAACAAGGTAGCAAGATGGAGAGGAAAATAATAATCACTGGGGCTTATGTTCTTTTTCCCTAAGTGAGACTCTGGCAGGGATTCTTTCACTGATAGCCCAGTCCCAGCTTAAGGAAGTTATAGTAGAAACTGCAACAGTATAAAGGATGTGACTGTATGGAGAGGTTGAAAAAGAACCCAAATTAGCATTCTAAGCATCCCTCTGTTCCTTTAGGTTATAGAAATGTCATAGGAATTCTTGTGTGTCAGGAATGTAGCTGAGATTGGCCAAGGGCTGTCAGAAGCTACAAGGTGAGCCACCCAGACCTGAGAACAATTGTATTCATAGATAGGGAGTATTGGGATGGGCTCAAGTCTCCATAAGGAGATGATGGCCAAGCTCTTCAGGAGAACTGTTGGTGAAAGGTCAGAGAGCTCTCTTCCACTAGCTGCAGCAATAGCAGAGAATATCAGGTCTCCCAGGAATGCCACCAGCCTGTTATCACCTCAGATGTCACCGATACAGGAACTAATTCAATTATTGACTCACATGTAGATGATCAAGGAACAGAAGATATATATTTAAGCATCTAAAGTATTCTTGCCTACAGCCAGCATAGTATCTGTTTTCTCAGGTATCATTTTGGAGAGAAGTAAAGGGATGTAGAGAAAACATGACAGATGGAGCATTTGTCTGAAAGACTCAAGTCATCAAAATGTGAATAAACCAGACACAGGGATGTGCTCAGTAGGCACGAGTAAGTAGTCATTACTTAGAGATGCTATGGACACAGAAGAAGGATCAAATTCTTAGTAGGCTCTAATGGTTTGCTGGAGAGTTTTTGAACTCTCCACATTTGCTTGGACCATTATGCAGTCTATGACTGAATTTTTAGCTCTTGTATTTTAACTATTAGGGATAAACCAGATGCAGAAATGTAAAAAACAAATAAACAAACAAGCTCTCTGAGCTTCCTCTTTCCTGATAGCTAGTTTTTTCTCTTGTAAGGTATTGCCTTCTGATTCACACATCCAGCTATCATTATAGAAATATTAAATTCTTAATCAGAGACGGGGGGATAAGGTGTAGGACTGACTCAGTGTAACTCTCACAGTGTGTTTACATACCTCTGACTCCTTTGCTCATCCAGGCCCACCCTCTTCATAAATGGTGATTACAGCCCTTCCTACTGTCGAATGTCCTCTGTTGCTCCCTTGTGAATATTTGAATCTGGATTACAAACATGATCAAGATCTGTCTCCATTCATATGAGATGATGCCTTGCCCTCTGTTTAAATATCCATTAACATTTAATAACACTTTACAACATTTATGAAGTTTCTCCAGAGGAAATATTTGATGAAAGCCCAGAGAAGACCACTAGGCTCCTATCAGAATCTAGGTCTGGCTCAATCAAGCTGGTCTGTTACTGTTTTCTTTTGGTCTATTTCCAGCTCTCTGAGGCAACAAGAAATTGGATGGTTGTCCAAGCCTAGGGAAAACTAACAATGAGAAATAGGAAGTGAGGTCAGTTGATAAAAACACATTCCAGGGGGAAAATAATAGGACAGCAACTACTCTTCCTTTCCAAATTTGGAAATCTCCTATTATATACCTGTGATACTTAATATAGAACACTGTAGTTACCAGGTGTGTTGTCAGTGAAATTTCCAAGCTAGAAACAAACATTTCCCAACACCTAGATTGAGTTTCTCAGCAAGCATTGATGCAAGTAAATATATCAAGCTTACTTTCATTGCTGTGAAAGACTATGGGCAGGCCCACTAATGGTAGGGTATTACCTTCTGATAACCACACTGTTTATACTTATCCAGAAAGGCAGAAAACAAGACTGTTGCATTAAGCTGTCAATCAGAATTTATGAAGAAGCACAGATTGTATGTTACTAGTTTAAATGTTAGAAGGCATAAAAATTACAGAATTTTGAGAATGCTAGTCATTCTTTTGCTCTAAAAAGGAAGAACATTCAAGAATTGTTTTTTTCTTTTTGTTCTGAAGTCTTGAACATATCAGGCTTCCACAGGTCCTTCATTTTTACCATCATATCTCTGGAAAAACAGATAGCTTGGTATCTTACATTTCTATAGCACTTTATAGTTTATAGGGCACTTGTATGTATAGTACCTGCTTTACAAATGATATTTTCTGCAAAATATTTTTTCTTCTTAGAACCACAAATTCTAAGATTTTTCTTAGAAGATTATTGGTTGGCTTTTAGAATAACAAATCAAATTTGTAATTTTAACACTAATGCAAAATAATTTTTAATGTTTTTAGTGCATATTTGTATGTCTTTGAAAAGAGCTAGAGTAGTAAAAGTGTTAATATTAAGTACTAACTTTTGTACAAAAATAAGTTAATGTAGCAAAAGATTTGATTTGGTAAATAAGGCATTTCTAGCTTTCATTATTTATAATTTTACTGGGAAAATATGTGCTAATGCAAACATTTTTCATACATGAATAAAACATAAGACAGAGCAGTAATTAATATAAAAAGAACTCAACAGCATATAAAGGTGGTTAATATATCTACCTCTTCATAGATCAATGCCAGTTACATTTCCTTGGAAGACACTAAAGATCAAAAATCAAGCATGCTAATTAATGTTTTACTCTCAGTTAACTTGAAGGTTGCATCTAAAAAGGAAATCAGGTTGACTGTGAGCAAGGAGAATGAATAGTTTAGATAAAAGATTAAGAGGAGAAAGTATACAGGAAGAAAAGAGGAAACGTGTTAGCTTGCTTAGCAGCAAAGAAAGGTTTCCTTTAATGACTCAAAGTATAACCATTTTCCTTTCTCATCGCTAAACAAAGTGAAAGTGTGAAAGCAAAATTGGTTTATATAAAGGAGGCTATAGGATCTGCATATAAACTTTCATAGAAGAGAAAGTGAATATCTGGTATGATAGGAAAGGGAGAATTAGCAAAGCATTCAAAGCTATTTATTGTTCTTAGTGGCATTGCTATTTGATCAGGGATTTTAGTGAGTCTTTTGGATATTTGAAAATAGAACTTACTGGTTTATTCAAGAGAGGAGGAAGCAGATATTATCACACGAGGACTAGAGATCCCAAGGGAGAGACAAGAAATATAGCAGAATCAGGGATAACTGTAACTGAGACTGGGTCCAGGACCCTCGATGAACCTCAGCACAGGAATTTGTGACTCATCATACTAATGCATCATCTTTAGTGATGATGTCTAGCTATGCTCTCACTGTTTGCCTCTATGTGTCTTCTCTTCACCACACCAGGTGCTTCCACCCCCCCGCCACCCCAACCTAAATGTTTTCTCTAACTCAAAGCTTTAGTTTCCTTTCAGTGTTAGCTTATTGATAAGACCATTTTGACTCATACTTTGTATATTTGTGGGAAGCCATTCTTCAGCTCTCTTTTGTGAACTGCCCAGTTAGCTTGCCAGATCAACTTGTACAACCTGTTGGCCTAAGCGGTTGTGACTCCAAAAAGTGACATGGCTATCTTGACCTGCCCCTCCAGCAAGAGTTGTGGATGGTACAACTTTCTATAGAAAGGGCTATATGTGTGGCATGTATAAAGATGAACAAATCAAGAAAAATAGCTATGCCTGAAAACACTGTCAGCTTTCTTATTTGTCTATAATATATGAACTTTTGCTCATATCTCTTATGATATTTTCACAAAATACACTTTTCACCTTAAGGACTAGGATCATTATATTATTGTTTGTATACAGAACTTGGAGATATGAGAAAATGCCCATGTGAATGAATAAATACATTTCCACTTTCTTGTCCAATAGGTTGACTAATAATCTTGCTTAGCAAACAACATTCTTCAAATCTCTGACATTATGTGGTTGCTACTTTAAACACTCCAAATTATATACTGTGTATTCCTTTTATTGAGTATTCTGTTGTCACTTATCCCATATAACTTAAGCTAATTAACAAAATGTTTATTTCTAGTTAGGTTGCCTATGTTTTAATTCTTTGCTTTCAGTGACTAGTTTTGGTCGTTTGAATGTTGTCAAAATTATATTGATTTAAAAATTATAGGTAAAAATATTGATGCAGCATGTATCATAGGCAGGTGGAGTTAAGGACCTCAGCTACCCTGGAGAGGCTTTCTTTCTTTCTTTTCTTTTCTTTTTTTTCTTTCTTTTTTTTTTTTTTGGTGAGAAATTTTACTGCATTTTTGTGTTACATATGCAATTCTTGAATAACCTTCATAACTGACTTTTTTCTTTTTCTTAAGTCTTAACATCAGAGTGATGTAGCATACAGTTTATACTTACTCTCAGTACCATATTGCTAGCTAACTTTTTTGACTATCTTCTTATTTGGCAGTTGACCTAATCTTCATTTAATTATGCTGCGCTAAACCACAAAGTTGCTCACGATCTCTTGCATGCCTTTTATATGAAAAATGAGGTAGTGGCATAGTCTATTTTGGGGGTAGATGCTAAGAATGTTTAATATAGAGTAGCAACAACTTCTGGGAGAATACGATTTATATGTTGGAATTTAGACAAAAATACAAATATTACAAGGGAACTAGACTTGTATTTAAATGTTGCTGCTCTGAAGTAGATGTTTGTTCTAGCAGTTTACTTTTTTCTTTATAAGATGCTCTGAGTTCTGTCTTATATAGTTAATAATGTCATGATAAAATTACTCAATTTTACTAATCAAGCAATTTGTTAACCAAATTATTATTGAATGGGAGCAAAATTGGGAAAAATTTTCCAAGGCTATGTTTTTCTGAAGATACTAGCATTTAAAAAATACTGCAAATCATATAATATGAAACTCTTAGTAACATGAATTAAATAAATAATAGTCGTAATGAATGAGCCATACTAAAACTAAAGAAAATTATGATTTGAGCATTAAAAAGCTTCTATTTATGTTTCTTGCCATATGAAACATACATTTTTGCAGCTATTTTCAAAGATCATAGAAATTGGTAGGTGTGTCCATATGCTTTTTATTTTTCCAAAGCCTGTTGCCACATTTCTTTCTGTTTCTTGTGATGAGTCGAAGCAGGAGTTGGAGATAAACTCAAAATTATTTGTTCTCTGCTACAGTATATGAAGCCAGAGTTTCTTTGTGAAATAGGCACATTATCTGTCATTTAAAAACTGGTGTACCTATGTTTTATTCTAGGAAATTATGAACTACAGATTCAGCCATTAAGCTGACATTATGGATAAATAATAGCAAAAGCTTTGCCATCCATTCCCTGGACTATTATTGCTCCAAACAAACACTAAATCAATAATATATACAATCTCAATGAAATATCATAAGAAGTATGAAATGAGATCAAGTCTGTTGCACATTAAGTTTATCTCTTGAATGTTCGAGCTCAATTTTTAAACTTAAAAATAAGGTGACATTATAGGAAATCATGTAAAGGAATTGTTAAATACTCTAGTTAAGGGAAATATCCTCCTATATTTTAGCTTTATCTTTTGGAAAACAAGCCTCATTCCACAGGATTCCAAATGACAAATTTTTATTTAAAACCTATGCTATTCAAGGCATAGGAAGGTATTGTATAGAAGACAAATAACTATAAAACAATGTAGCTGGAATCTAAATGCACAAAAAAAAATTTACAGGACAGTAAATAAACAACCTATTTTACAACCTACCAGCTATTCAATGAGAAGGAAGGTGAGCTCAATGGTTAACCTCTCATTGTTATATGTAGATAGTCATGTATCACATATAGGATTAAAACCACTCAATGTCATTTTACCATTTGTGTAGCAACGACATATAAGAAAGCAACTTGAAATTATTTAAATTATAAAAGCTCATGTTGCCAAATATTGATATGTGTTTTGTGGCCATAAACTAGTATCATATCTATCTATCTATTTGTCTGTCTAATCTGTATCTATATATCTACATATATGTAAATCAAGTCATTTGGAAGTACTGTTCATCAAAAACAAGGAATTAGTGTGATAAGAAATTTTCATTTTTTTTAATGTTTTAACTTTGAATCTGTTTTCTCACTGGATTGTAATGAAACGTGCATAGAGCCAAGAACAGTTCCTGACATACAATATATTCTCAACAGAGATTAGCTATGTTACAAGTGAACTCTTCCAATCAGATGTTTATAAATGATTTTTAAAAAGTGTTTCAATTAGGCATAATGTGACATACACATTATATTACTTTCTAGTGTACAACACAGTGAATAGACATTTATATAATTTATAAAGTGATTACCTCTATAAGTCTAATGCTCATCTGACACCATACATAGTTATTACAATATTAATGACTATTTTCTCTATGATGTACTATACATCCCTGTGACTCTTGTAACTATCCATTAGTACTTCTTGATCTCTTCACCTGTTTCACCCAGCCCTTCAAACACGCTCCTATCTGGCAACCGTCAGTTTGTTCTCTGTATCTGACTTTGTTTCTATTTTCTTTGTCCATTTATTTTGCTCTCTAGATTCCACATATAAGTGAAATCATATGGTATTTGTCTTTTTCTGTCTGGCATATTGCATTTAGCATAATACACTCTAGGTCCATCGATGTCACAAATGGCATGATTTTATTCTTTTTTATGGCTGAGTAATATTCCATTGTATATAGGTACCACCTCTTTTTTATCCATTTGTCTACTGATAGATACTTAGGTTGCTTCCATATCTTAGCTATTGTAAATAATGCTGCAATCAACATAGGGATGAATATGTCTTTTCAAATTAGTGTTTTGGATTTCTTCAGATAAGTCCCCAGAAGTGGAATTGCTGGGTCTTATGGTAGTTCTATATTTAACTCTTTGAGGAACCTTCATACTATTTCCCATAGTGCCTGTATCCGTTTACATTCCCACCAATAGCACACACATCCTCAACAGCACTTGTTGTTTGTTCATTTATTGATGATAGACATTCTGACAGGTGTGAGGTGATATCTCATTGTGCTTTTAGTTTGCATTACCCTGATGATTAGTGCTATTGAGCATCCTCCCATATGTGTATTGGCCATCTGTATGGCCACTTTGAAGAAGTGTCTATTCCGGTCCTCTGCTCACTTTTTAATTGGATTGTTTGGGGTTTTTTGGTGTTGTATGAGTTCCTTATACATTTTGGATATTAACTCCTTATCAAATGTATCATTGGCAAATATCTTCTCTCATTCAGTAGGTTGTCTTTTCATTTTATTAGTTTCCTTTGCTGTGCAAAAACCTTTTAGTTTGATTTGGTACTATTTGTTTATTTTTCTTTTATTTCCCTTGACCAAAGAGACATATCCAAAAAAAATATTATGAAGATCGATGTCAAAGAGCTTGCTGCCTATTTTTTCTTCTAGGAGTTTCATGGTTTCTGGTCTTCCCTATAAGTTTTTAATCCATTTTGAGTTAATTCTCATATATAAGAAAGAGATCCAGTTTTAATCTTTTGCATGTATCTATACAGGTTTTCTGACATTTGTTGAAGAGACTGTCTTTACCCTATTGTATATTCTTACCTCTTTAGCCGTAGATTAATTGACCATATAGGCATGGTTTTATTTCTGGGCTCTCTATTCTGTTCCATTGATCTATGTGTCTGTTTTTAGGCCAGTACCATAGACTTGTAGTAGAGTTGATATCATGTAGTGTGATACCTACAACTTTGTTTTGAGATTGCTTTGGCTATTTAGGGTCTTTTTGTAGTTTCATACAAATTTTAGGAATATTTCTTCTAATTCCATGAAAAATGCCATTGATGTTTTGATAGGGATTGCAGTGAATCTGTGGATTTCTTTGTGTATTATGGACATTTTAACAATGTTAATTATTCATGAGCATGGTATATCCTTCCATTTATTTGTATCTTTTTCAATTTCTTCATTGTCTTATGGCTTTCCAACTATAGGTTTTTTACCTCCTTGACTAAATTTATTCCTAGGAATTTTATTCTTTTTGACACAATTATAAATGGAATTGTTTTATCAATTTTTTGTCTTTGATAGTTCATTAGTGGTGTAGAAAAATGCAACCTATTTCTGAATTTTAGTTTTATACCCTGTACCTTCCTGAACTTATTTATTCTAATAATTTTTGGTGGAATATTTAGAATTCTCTGTATATAATATTAGGTCATCTACACATAATGACAATTTTACTTTTTCCTTTCCAATTCAGACGACTTCAATTTCTTTTTCTTGTTGATTGCTGTGGGTAGGACTTCCTACACTATATTGAATAAAAGTGGTAAAAGTAGACATTCCTTGTCTTGTTCCTGATTTAAAGAAAAAAATTTTCAGCTTTTCACCATTGGGTGTGCTGTTAGCTGTGAGATTGTCATATATGGTTTTTATTATGTTGAATTATATTTTCTCTATCTGCACTTTGCTGAATTTTTATCATAAATGGGTGTTGGATTCTGTAGAATGCTTTTATCTGCATCTACTGATGTGACCATATAATTTTTATCCTTCATTTTATGTGGTATGTCATATGAATTGATTTATGTATAAGTTTAGACAATTTGAGATTTTTGTTTGTTTCTTGAAGTATGCCTGTATTGCTATAAATTTCCCTTAGAATTGCTTTGGCTGTGTTCCACAGATTTTGATTTTGAGTTGTGTTTTCATTTTCATTTGTCTCAAATTATCTTTTGATTTCTTCCTTCATCTCATTGTTGACCCATTCATTGTGTAGTAGTATGCTATTTAGCATCTGTGTGTTTGTGTGTTTTTCAGTTTTCTTGTAACCAATTTCTAATTTCATACCATTGTGATCAGAGAAGATGCTTGATAGGATTTCAGTCCTCTAAAATTTATTGAGACTTGCCTTGTGGTCTAACTTGTGGTCTTCCTGGAAAATGTTTTATGTACACTTGAAAAAAAATGTATATTAGTCTGCTTTTGAATGAAATATCCTAAAAATGTCAATTAAGTCCACCTGGTCTAATGTGTCATTTAAGGCCACTGTTTCTTTGTTGTTTTGCTGCCTGGATGGTCTATCCACTGATGTCAATGAGGTATTAATGTCCCCTACTATTATTGTTGATCTCTCCCTTTTGTCTGTTAATGTTTGCTTTATATATTTAGGTGCACCTGCATTGTGCGCATAGATATTAACAAGAGTTATATCCTCTTGTTGGATTGATCCCTTTAACCTTATGAAACACCCTTCTTTGTCTCTTGTTACAGCCCTTGTTGGAAAGTCTATTTTGTGTAATATAGGTATTGCTGCCCTAGACTTTTCTTTGTTTTCATTTTCATGAAATATATTTTCCATCCATCTACTTTGAGTTTGTATGTGTCTTTCAATCTGAAATGAGTCTCTTGTAGGCAGCATATGTAAGGGTTTTTTTTTTCTTTAAATTCATTCAGCCATGCTATGTCTTTTGATTGAAGCATTTAGTCCATTAACATTTAAAGTAATTATTCATAGGTATTTGGTTATTGCCATGTTATTGACTGCTTTCTGCTTGTTTTTGAATTTCTGTTCTGTTCCTTTTTTTATTTTCTAGCTTTCTTCTCATATGTTGATGACTTTCAATGGTGTTGTATTTGGGTTTCTTTCTTGTATATCACTTGTAGAGTTTTGGTTTGTGGTCACCATGTGATTCCTATATATCGAGCTATGCTTATAGCAATCTTGTTTAAACTGATGGCCACTTAAATTCAAACACATTCTAAAATCACTACAATTTTTACTCACCCTCTCCACATTTATGTTTTTATCATCATCCCTTTTTTTGTGTAGGTATGTGTTTGTATATATCCCTTAATTTATCGTTCTAATTATACATGGTTTTCCCACTTTTGCCTTTTAACCTTTGTACTAGCTTTACAGTTGGTTGGTCCACTGCTTTTACTACATTTGTCAGTGAGATTTTTTTCTTCTCTATAATTTCTCATTCATGTTTTTTATCTTTTTTTTATCTACTTAAGGAAATCCCTTTAACATTTCTTCTAATATTGATTTAGTAGTGAACTTAAACATTTTCTTGTGTGGTAAGCTCTTTATCTCTCCTGTGCTTCTAAATGATAGCCTTGCTGGGTAGAGTAATCTTGGTTGTAGATCTTTACTTTTCATCACTTTAAATATTTCATGCCAACTCCTGCCTGTCTGCAAAGTTTCTAATGAGAAATCAGTTGAGTCTTATAGATGCTCCCTTGTGTGTACCTAACTGCTTTTCTCTTGCTACTTTTAAGATTCTCTCTTTGACTTTAAACTTTTGCACTTAAATCATGTTGTGTCTTGTTGTGGGCCTCTTTGGGTTCAACTTATTTGGAACTCTGTGCTTCCCTTTTTACTTCTTTTGTCAGGTTAGGTAAGTATTCAGTCATTCTTTCAAATAGGTTTTCAATCCCTTACTCTCTTCTACTTCTGGTAACCCTATGATGTGAATATTGGTATCCTTGATGTTGTCTCAGATGTCCCTCAAACTATCCTCATTAAATTTTTTTTTTTTTTTTGCTTTTTGCTTTTCCAATTAGGTGTTTCCTATATAACCTTGCCTTCCAAATCACTGATTCAGTTTTCTGCTTTATCTAATCTGCTGTTGATTCTAATATAGTTTTCATTTCAGTTACATTCTTCATTTCTTGCTGGTTCTTTTTATGGTTTCTATCTCTGTTACAGCTCTCACTGAGTTCATCTAGTCATCCCCTAAGGTGATTGAACATGCTTATAACCAGTGTTTTACTCTATGTCTGGTAGATTGCTTGTATCCATTTTGTTTAGTTCTTTTTCTGCGTTTGCCCTGTTCTTTCATTTGGAACATGATTTTTGTCTCTTCATTTTGCGTGACTCCCTCTGTTTGTTTCTCTGTATTAGGTAGAACTTTTATGTCTCCCTGTCTTAGCACAGTGACCTTATGTGGTCAGTTTCTTGTGGTACCCAGTGGCATAGCCTTCCTGGTCACCTGAGCCAGGTGCCCTGTGGGTGTCTCTGGTGGGGGTTGTGTGTTGAGTCTTCATTGCTGTTGGCATGTCTGTGAGTGGGACTGACCCTCAGGCTGACTGGCTGTGAGAGCTGGCCATAACGAGAGCATATGAACTGTTTTGCTTTGGCTGACCCACAGAACAGGAGTCACTTTAATCAGGCTCTGATGTTAGCTGAGATCACCCTTGAGGTGTGTAGTTTGTGGAGCTGGTTGTTTGGTGCTCTAGTGTGGTCTCCAGCCAGCCACAATGGGTGTTGGCCCTGGAGCATAGTGTTAGGGGTTCAGGTATACTCTAAGGTCAGCTTCTATTTGTGCCCAACTCAGGGCCACACGGTGGGAGGTATAAAGTGTAATGTACTTGGTTGCTACTTGTGCTGGGTGTAGAGGCTCTTGGAGAGGCTATGCTGTAAACCAAGGTCAGATGTCACTAGTGCCAGGATTGTGACCCTTTGGTAGGCACCACAATGTGAGCTGAGGCCAGCCACCACTTTTGACAGGTTTGTGACTGCTTACTGGAACCTACATTCCAAACAAACACTGACTGCAGCTTGTGCCAGGCTTGGGGCCACATGATGGGAGTTACAATGCAAATTGAGGCTGGTTGCACTTGTGCTGGGCTTGGGGCCACTTAGCAAGAGGTACAGGGTATGCCGAGACCAGTCTCTGCTTGTTTTGGATTTGTGGACTTTGAGAGATTTTAGTAAGGTCTGCATTTTAAGTCAAAGTCTGCTTATGTGGAAAAGCCGCTGGAAGAGATTCGGACTCGGTGTGTGCATTGAGTGGGGCAGGGTTTCAGGGAATCATCAGGGTGTGGTGAACCCTGTTAGCCAGGTTGATAGCACAAATTTGGCTCCTGCCAGCATTTCCTTCCTAGAGAGTGCTGTTCTGACCCCTGCCTTACATCTAGTCAATTCTCTTCCTCTCCATATATCCTTGGTGCTTTTAGAGCTGCTGCTCCTATGCTGGTGCCCAGAGTGAGTGAGTTTATGAGTGAGCACATCCATTCATGGGCTCCTCAAGAGGAATGCTTGGAAATCTAGTAGACCTCCATCTCACTCAGATGCAATCCCGGATTGTTTTCACAGCCAGATGTTATAGGGACTCATCTTCCTGGCACTGGTGCCCCAGTCTGAGGAGGCTGGTGTGCAGCTGGGACCCCTCAACTCCTCAGGGGAATCTCCTTGACAGCTGAGATAGCCCAATTATTAATGAAAACACTATGTACGTGGGACCTGTCCATTCAGCATCTGTGAACCCCCATTAGTCTCCTCATGGCTTCTTCTATATATACTTAGTTATAGGACTTGTGTTCAGCTCATTTTCAGGTGGTTCTCGATGATAGTTGTTCTATAATTAGTTATTATTTTGATATGGTAGTGAAGGTGCTGAGCATAGCATTTACCAACTTCAACAGCTTGACTGTAAGTCTCATCAGTGTCCTTTTATATATTCAAATATGTGAATGTTTTAATATCCTGTAAGATACAGATATTAAGGTCTTTGTATTTTCTTCTGGTTTATTCTTAAGAATTGTTGAGTATTATGAAACCAAAACATACAAAGCAAAAATGGTAAGTTCATAAGTGAAGAAAATTTATTAATATAATAGAGATATATTTTTCCTTTATTCATTTGGAACAACATAAAATTATCTCTATTAATTGCCTTATTCTGACATGGAGTTGTGGTAATAACCATCATTGAGCAAGAATATTTTATTGTTACTTCCTAATTTCTGTGAATTAGGGTTAGTGTATAATTTTAAACTAGTTATTTTCTTCTAAAAGTAATTTATATTTTATTTAACTTATGCTGTATTTATCATGCTTATGATAATTCCAAATTTTTCTATTATAGTACGTAGAAGCAAAAAATACCCCCAAACTTGGAAATACATAATAGAAAATAAAATAGATGTAATAAATTTGATAGCATTGCCATACTTTCAAAATAAGATTGAAATATGACGTTCTGTACATGAAAAAATCCAATTCTGTTTAAGGTTCCAACCTAGCATATTAAACTCTTACAAAAAAAAGAGTTGTTTGATTTCAGGAAGGAAGTGTTATTTCTGAAGAAACAAATTTTTGGTTAGTAGATGACCACGTAATCTAATTGAAAAGGAAGAATTTGATCTCAGTTTACCTGATTTTTTTTTACTTAAGCCACAAGAATATTATGAGAATTGGTAAAAACTAATCAGTAATATGAGATTGTGTTTCAGAGGGCTGAGAGCAAAGACTTTCCAGGATAATCCTTTCTGTGGTGCTATATTTGGCAGGCTTTTTTCCCAATGAAAATCTTTTTACTTATGCTACATGTTTTTTTTTTAAATATTCTTCATTCTAGACCTATGGTTTTTGTGTGTGAAATATTGCTGTTTTAGTAGCATATCCATCATTGTTTATAGTGTTGATGCAGCTATGTAATTTATATTCTTTTGATAATACTCTAGTTTCATCTGGACTATCAGAATTCAAAAAACCAGCAGGAAGATTTGTATGCAGATTTTAGATGTTAAAGGAGTTGTCCAGATTTTGCCAGTTCTGAGGGGAATTCCTTTTTCTTAGTGGCAAGTGGAATGGATTTGACATGCTAGGTGTTAGCTGAGAAGAGATAAACATTTGAGTAATATATAGCAGCAGGTCATCTGATTACAACTGTGATGGGCAAAGTGTAATGTCTGCTTAATTCTCTTAGCACATTAAAATTGTATTCTTAAAATATTCTAATATTCCTAGGGTACTCCTGTAATTTGAACCATTTTTTTTCATGTTGATTGCTATATTTTCCAAGATCAGGTTGCAGAAGATATTGAATATCTTGTGCAGGGATGGAAAAATGGAAAGGTGACTTGAAGCTAAAGAAGTTTGCCTCCCTATAACTCCTCCCCGCCAGTGTACAGTCAAAGGAAAAGAATAGTCCTTGAGTGTTTCACCCTCCCCTTTTCAAGAAAATCTTTCTTTAGTACTTATTTCTTTTCCCCATGGTCAGGTTGGCTGCATCTCCAAACACTTGTAAGTACTGTATGTTCTGACATATCCTGAAGTCATGCATTAGCACCTTTTCATTCAGCAAAGGGTGAGAACAGATATCTTTTGGCAGCTGACAGCAGGGAGCAGGCAGAAAGAACAGGAAGGAAACTGGAGGACAGGGACACTGGTGGTCTAGTGGCTAGCAAGACTAATGCACCAGCTGTGAATAACCCCTTTTTTTTGCCTCCAGTCTACCCACCAGATGTCTCTCTGTCACTGTCATGTCCTCAAGCTATCCCAGTAAATGATTTGTGCATTGCAACTGAGTCACCAATGTGGCAATTGAACCTCTTCACAGCTCAAAATTGTTGATGTGTGCATGCGGGCCCTGTGATTATACTGTATGCTTGTAGGAACTAGGATGGAGTTGGGAGGGGCTTAGGGGGAGGCACCAGAAAAAGGGAAAAACGTAGCAGGAGCCAGAAAGGATAGTGAAATGTCAAGGTTACCTTGTTTTGCCTGGAGAATTTGAGGGAAGTGCACATTAATGCTGGTCTCTATTTGGTCTTTTGGCTCTCTTAGACTGAAGCAGCCCATTGCTGCTCTGGTAGATATACATATCACTTTGAAAGATTAAAAAATGAAGAATGCAGTGATCTGTATTGTATATATGCTTTATTCTGTGGAAAGAATGTTAATAAATATACTGTGAGCCTGCAAAGTTTGCCAATATAAATAATGTGGCATTTCAAAGTCTGTCAGTAAATGTAATTGAATTTTTCAATGTAAAAATACAATTCAGCTATAAATTGGAGTCATGCTTGACATTAGTTGGGCATTAGAAGATATTAATTAGATATCGCTCACTTCTTCTCTCTTGTTTCTTTATATTAAATGAAATTATCAGGAAAGAGAAATTTGCAAGCATGCAATTTAGAGTTTTATTCTCAAAAACAAGCTGCCTGGTAATTTTTAGTGGAGAAAAATGCTTTTTTCAAACCTTGTCAGTGAGCTGTTTAAAACATGTCCTTCCCAATATGAACACAATATGGAAAAGCTAATCCATTTTAATACTTTGTAATGATAATAAGCAACAGTGAACAAGTAGCCTAGGGAAAAGATAATAGTAGTCACCTTTAAACAGAAAGAGAATAGTAAGTAATTGTACGCTTCTACACTAGGCTGATGACAACATTTCCTGTGACTTTGAACTTACTTTGGCTGTCACCGTCTCAGCAAACATTCTGCATATCAATCAGACAATTGTATTTCTTGCATGACATTTGTAGCATAATGTAGAAATTTACTTATGTGATTGTTGTATGTAAGCAGACAGTTTATACGTAAATAGTGTTTCTTCATGCTACAGATGCTGCATGTGGAACTGTAAAGATGTTTTAGATCTCAGTAGTACAAGCAATTTTCATTGTTATTTTTTTCTTAAATCTGGCTTCATCCTTCTTTGGCCCAGTTTAACCCTGAGTGTGTAGTTTATGTGGCAGTGCAGCACTGTGTGTGTGTTTTCTAGCAGTTAATTACTTGCACTGAGATTTCAGGAATAGATTTAACAGTTTGAAAATTATTTTTCCTGAAGATTTTTCATGTTGTCTTTTTGTTTTGTATTTACCACAAAAAGAAGCATATCTAGAAACTGACTTTAATTTGCATAATTTTAATGTTTCCTAAACATGTTGAATATTTTCTTTCTAGTTCCTGTTACCTTGAGCTTTTGGAAACATATTTATAAAGTTTTCAATTTAAAATTTATAAGTATCCTGGACTTGTTAGCTTCTTTCCGAAGAGCTTGTTCTTTAAAGACTTTATTTTAGAAAAATAATCTAAAGTGTTCTCACACTGCATAATGTATATTACTCATAAAGATATTTATGATGGCATTTGCTGTTCCAAGAGGAACATTTTAATTAAGGTTCATCTTTGAGGCCATGGGGTCACTTACCTAGTTTGAACCAAAGGTCTTTAGATTCACTCTGCTTTCTATAAATAATATCCCAGTTAGTGTTAGCCTTTTTTATAGCTAATTAAAACCTCTTTAAAGATAAATGTTTTTGATTCTAAAATAACTTTCTTTTAGATTGTACTGAAATAGGTATGTTCAGTTGTAATGCAGTAGCACTTTTGCCTATCTTCTAATATTTGTGAATGGATTACATTTATCAATAGCTTCCAGGAATTTCCATTAAAAAAAAAAAAAAAACAGGACGAAGTCCAGCTCTAGGGACTGAAAAGAAAATGGAGAAATGGAGTAAATCATGAATAAAACAGTTCTACTTTTGTGACTTCACCAATTTATGCTTAGCCACTAAACTAGAGACATTTTCCAGCCTCTGCACGGACTTAGTCATATGACTAGTTTTGACCAAGGTAATGCGAATTGAATTGACATACATCACTTCTGGGCTAAGGTATATAATCACACAGTGGGCCTACTCTTAGGCCTCTCCTCATTTCTGCAGATGATAGATAAAACCAAAGTCACTTTGCAGCCACAGTATGAGAATAGCTTGGATTTCTGAGCTACCTCATTGGAAGAGGGCTCTAAAAACATCAGACTAAGACGAGAAATATATATGATGGTTTAACTACAGTAATTTCGGCGTTGTTTGTTCAGTCATTAGCCCTCTCTACTACAGGTATAAACTAATATTTATTGCCTCCTGTGTATTTAATCCTCACAATATCCTTCTAAAATAGATATTATGATCTCTATGTTACAGCAGAGGCATTTGAGACTTGATATATTTGATTAATTTGTCTAATACATTAAAATTTGAGCTTCCTATTAGAGTCCTGAATATATGTGTATTTCTTAAACAGTCTTTTTTAATGTTTACAGTGCTATCAATTTGACATGCTTGCGTTCATGGTAAAGAACAGTGTTATAATGGTAGATTTGGAAGTTAGGAACTATTCTACAATTTGAAAACACCAAGTGAATTAGGTCAAAGCAAAGTATACTTTTCTCCATTAGACAATGTATTATTTTAGTGTTGATTTCCTTTATAGAAGACAAACATACTGAAATATAACTCATAAGGGATTTCAGAACTGTCTTCAAGGAGAGAAGAGTAACATCACCAACATGGGTTGTTCCTGACTTCGTTTCCCAACAAAAGAACAACTCACCACTTAAAGAAACCTAGAACATGGAAATGAGACTGATGAGCCCTAACCACCATCCCGCTGCCCAACTGTGATCAAGACAAACTGCATTAGAAGGGTAAGAGAAATGGCGCACACTGACCATATTATCCCTCCCCCAGGCCAGCACTGAATTGAGAATTCTCCACTGAGAGTGGTTCTTCCAATAAGAAAAGAGAGCCTGAGGGTAATGCCCAGCATTGTGGGAGCCTCTACCCTGGTTTCATCCCACAGGGGTCACAGGGGAGACACTTCCAACAACCAGCACTCAGATCTTGGCAAACCCAGTTCCTACCTGCAGATTTAAGCTGGGGGCACACTCTGACCAGGAAATGCAGTGGGGTGCAGTTCTGCCCACACCTAGGCAGAAACGCTGAGTCGTAGCCCTACCTGCTACAGATTATGGATCCCGACTAGAAATACTGCCTGAAAGAGACTAAGAGGTCCCACTTCAGGCAACTTTCAAATTTTCTGGGTCATGTCCCTACCCATAGCAGAGAGTGGACCCTCAGCCCCATTTGACAGGAAGGGCTGGTGAGAATACCTGAAAGCTGTATAACTCGGCCTTTGACCTTATTCAGACAGGGAATTAGAGGCATGGATTGGCTTGAGTCAAGACCCCCAAGTAAAGAGTATTTGAGGCCTTGGAGCTGCTTTCTCCTATTGCTGAATAGAGTCTTCAGTTTGCCCATACAAGGAACCTCATCAGAGCACCTGGTAAGTTGTATAGCTTATCCAGTGGCACTTGGACAAAGAGCACAGCCCATGATTTTCCTTGACTGTAGAAAAAAACTGGTAGCCTCAGCTGACAAAAGTATTCAGGACACACTTTTCTTGCCTGATTTGGGTCCCCACACAACAAGCCACGCAGGCCTTATTCCACTGTCCAGCAAAGTCAAAGCCAGTGAAACAACCCTCCCCCTTTTGACCTCAATTACTTCACTCAAAAATGGACCCTAATGCTGCCCCCATCTTCCCAAGGACATTACCAGCAGAAACATCCAGAAATTCAAACTGAGCTAAATGGTAAAGAGTTGTCTCTGCCAAAATGAATATGCAAAGTCTGAAAAAAGAGACCACTTACTCAAATGTGCAGATACCAACATATGGAATCAAGGATCACAAAAAATTAGGTGAACATGCCACCAAATGAAACTCTAAAACACTAATAAATGACCCTAAAGAAATGAAGATGTATGAACTGTTACAGTAAAAACATTCAGAATAATCCAAGTTTAGTGAACTAAAAGAACATACAGACACCTAAAAAAATTTAGAAAAACAAACAAAATGAAAAGTTTAACAAAAAAATAGAAACCATCAAAAAACAAAGAAATCCTAGAGCTAAAAAGAGAATCATACTCAACCATAGAGAAGAGTCAGCAACCTAGAAGATGGGACACAATGAAAAGAAACAATATAAACATTATGAAAATTTCAGGAGGTGAAGAGAAATAGAGTGAAAGTATATTTAAAGTAATAATGGCTAAAAGATTCCCAAACCTAGGGAAAGAAATAGCCAGATCCAAGAAGCCAAAAAGATCTCAAATACAGCAATACATTATAAGTGTCAAAGCCAAAGAAAGAATTTTAAAAACAGCAAGAGAGAAGATATATCAAGTGAACCACCATCAGACTATTGAGTGATTTCTCAACAGGAACTCTTCAAGCCAGAAGAGAATGGGATGATATATTCAAAATATATATTTTTTAAATCTGTCAATAAAGAATACTATACTCAGCAAAGCTGTGCTTCAGAAATGAAGGCAGGCTAGACTTTCCCAAAGAAAGAAAAGCTCAGAGAATTAATTACCACTAGAGACCTGAGTTACAAGAAAATATTTCCTTGTGTGGGAATGAAAGGACACTAGTTAACATTATAAAAACATAAAGCAGTGTAAGAATCATTGGTAATGGTAACTATATAGTCAAAGTTGGGTTCTATAAATATGGTAAAGTGATGCATAATTTCTAATAACTTTAAAAAAAGTAAAAATAACTATAGTAATTTATTAGACAATATAAAAATATGTAAACTGTAACAGCAATAAAATGTGAGAGGGAGGAGAATTAAAAGTATAAAGCTTATGAATTTATTGAAGTTATTAGTTTTAAATAGGATGTTATAATTTTAAGGTACTTTATGTGAGCCTCATAGAAACCAAAGGGAAAACCCTGCAGTAATTATGAAGAATCAAAGCATACTGATACCACAAATCATTAAAACACACCCAAAAAAGATAGCAAGAAGCAAGAAACAGTAGATCTATGAAACAACCAGAAACAACAAATGGCAATAGTAAGTCCTTATTTATCAATTACTTTATATGTAAGTGGATTAAGTTATCTAATTAAAAGACATAGAATGGCTGAATAAATATTCAATAGTATGTTGTCTATAAATGACTCGCTTTAGCTTTAAAGACATATATATACAAAGCTAGTGGGAAAAGATAAAAAAATGGTAACCACAAAAATAAGGGTAGCTATATTTATATCAGATAAAACAAATTTTAAAAACAGTAACAAGAGGCTAAGAAGTTCATTATATAATTATAAATATTCATGCACCCATTATTGGAGCACCTAAAAAGGCAAAATCTAACAAATTGAAAAGAGAAATAGACCAGCAATACAATAATAGTTGGGAATTTAAATATTCCAACCCAATAATGGATAGTCATCCAGATAGAGAATCAATAAGGAAACAGAAGATTTGAACAGTATAAATCAAGTAGACCTAACAGACACATACAGAACATTCTGAGGTAGCAAAATACTCATTCTTCTCAACTATGCATTGAACATTTTTCAGGATAGACCATATGTGAGGCTACAGAATAAGTCTTAGTAAATTCTAGAAGATAAAAATCATACCAAGTAACTTTTCTGACCACAGTGATAGAAAGAAAACTGAAAATTCCCCAAATACATAGAAATTAAACACTCCTCTGTACAACCAATGAATCAAAGAAGAAATTAAAGTGTAAAAAAAACATCTTGATACAAATAAAAATGGAAACACAACATACCAAAACTTATGGGATGCAGCAAAAGAAGTTACAAGAAGAAAGTTCATAGCAATAAACATCTACTTTAAGAAGAGTGATTCCAACCAAACTCTATGCCTTACGTAACTAGAAAAAGAAGAAAGTGAACTAAAATCTAGCAGGAGAAAGAAAATAAAGATTAAAATAAAAATAAATAAGATTGAGGACAGGAAAATAATAGAAAAAGTTAACAAAATTAAGGGTTGTTTCATTGAAAAGATAAACAAAATTGATATATCCCTAGCTAGAATAACCAAGGAAAAAAGAGAGAAGACTCATATCAACACAATTATAAGTGAAAAAAGAGACATTCCAATGGATAAGATAAAAATACAGAGAATCTTAAGAGATTGCTGTGAATAACTACACTCCAACAAACTTGACAACCTAGAAGAAATAGAAAATCTCTTAGATACAAACTACCAAGACTAAATGAGAAAGAAATAGAAAGTTGAATAGAACAATTACTAGTAAGGAAGTTGAACCAGTAATTAAAAATCTCCCTCTAAAAGAAATTCCAGACCCAAATGACTTTACTGGTATATTTTACCAAACATTTAAAGTAGAATTAAAACAAATTTCTCTCAAACTCTTCCAAAAAATCACAAAGTAGGGAACTTTCTGAAACTCATTTTATCAGGCTAGCATTATCCTGATACCAGAGACAGAAAACTCCAGGCCAATACCCCTGATAATAGATGCAAAAATTCTCAATAAAATACTAGCAAACTGATTCATCAGCATATTAAAAGAAGCATTCATCATGATCAAGTGGGATTTAAAGCTGGGATGCAAGGATGATTCAACATACACAAATCAATGTGATATATCACATTAACAGAATGAAAGATAAATTATATGATAATCTTAATAGATATAGAAAAAGCATTTGACAAAATTCAACATTCATCCACAATAAACACTATTACAAAATTAGGTATAGAATGAACATAACTCAACATAATAAAGGGCATATATGATAAGCTACTATCATAGTTAAATGGTGGAAGGTTGAAAGCTTTGCCTTTAAGATCAGGAACAAGACAAGGTTGCATACTCTCATAACTCCTATTCATGATAATTTAGACATCCTCACCAGAGCAATTAGGCAAGAAAAAGAAATAAAAGGCATCAGAATTGGAAAAGAAGAAGTAAAATTTTCTCTATTTACAGATAGCATGATTTATAGTTAGAAAATTATAAATACTCTTCCCCCCAAAACTGATATAATCAACAAACTCAGTAAAGTTGCAGGATACAAAATTAACGTGCAGAAATTAGTAGCATTTCTATATACTAACAAAGTATCTGAAAAAAAATGTTACTGATGTAGAGACTACATGTTGAGGACTGTTTCAGAACAAAACACTTCTATCTGAATTTGTTTAGCAATGGATTCAGATGAAGTTATGTTATTTCAATGGTCTTAGGGGGTCACCTTGGAAAATTTTTTCAGTTATTAGATCAAAAGTGCCCATATTGACATGGCTCAGTGTCATATAATTTGTTATAAGACAAATTATATCAAGCATCTTTTTCCTACCACAGTGGTTTGAAATTAGAAATTAATTGCAAGAAAACTGAAAAATTTAAATATGTAGAGTTTAAACAGTGTGCTCCTGAACAATCAATGAATCAAAGAAAAAATCAAAAGGAAATCAAAAATTACCTTATGCCAAATGAAAATACAACATACCAAAAGTTGGGGGATACAGCAAAAGCAGTTCTCAGAGGGAAGATTATAACAATGAATATTTACTTTAAAAAACTCAAATAACCTAACTCTATACCTCAAGGAACTAGAAAAAGGAGACCAAACTAAGCTAAAAGTTAATGAAATGAAGGAAATAAAGATCAGAGAAAAAACAAGTAAAATAGAGACTAAAACAATAGATAAAATTAACAAAACTAAGAGCTGTTTTTTTTAAAGTTATACAAGATAGATAAAACTTTAGTTATGTTCACCAAGAAAAAAAAGAGAGGATTCAAAAAAAAAAATGTTAAAACTGACACTACAGTAATACAAAGGAGCATAAGAGACTAAATATTTATATGTCAACGAATTGAACAACCTCAAAGAAATGAATAAATTCCTAGAAGCATACAACCTACCGAGACTGAATCATGAATAGAAAATCTGAACATATTTATTGCTAGTAAAAATATTGAATCAGTAAGAAAAAAATCTCCCAACAAACTAAAGTTCAGGATAAGATGTCTTCACTGATGAATTCTACCAAATATTTAAAGAGGAGTTATTATCAATCTTTCTTAAACTCCTCTAAAAAATAGGAAAATTTTCAACTCATTTTATAAAATCAATGTTACCTTGATACCAAAGCTAGACAAGAATACAAGGAAATAAAATTACAGGTCAATATCCATAATAATCATAGATGCAGAACTTCTCAACAAAATATCAGTGATTCCAATTCAACAATACATTAAATGGATCATACACTATGATCAAGTGGGATTTATTCCAGGGTAAGAGAGTGGTTCAGTATCCACACATCAATCAATGTAACACACCACATTAACAAAATGAAGGATAAAAGTCATATAGTCATCTCAATAGATGCAGAGAATGCACTTAACAAAATTCAACATCTATTTATGATGAAAATGCTTAACAAAGTGAGTGTAGAGGGAACATACTTCAAAATAATAAAAGCCGTATATAACAAACCCACAGCTAACATTATAATCACAGTGGAAAGCTGAAAGCTTTTTGTCTAAAATCAGTGATAAAAGAAGAAGAATGCCCACTCTTCCCACTTTTATTCAACATAGTATTGGAAGTCATAGCCAGAGCAATTAGGCAAGAAAACGAAATAAAGACATCTAAATTGGAAAAGAAAAAATAAAATGGTCACTATTTGCAGGTAACATTACATATATAAAACCCTAAAGACTCCATCAAAAAAACTATTAGATCTAATCAACAAACTTAGTAAAGTTGTAGGATACAAAATCAATATATATATAATCTCTTGCATATTTTTATACACTAATAACAAACTATCGGGATGAAGAATTAAAAAGACAATTCCATTTACTATTGCATCAAAAGAATAAAATACCTAGGAATAAATTTAACCAGGACCTACACACTGAGAACTATAAGACATTGATAAAAGAAATTAAAGAGGATACAAATAAATGGAAAGATATTTCATGCTCATGAATTGGAAGAATTAATATTAAAATTCTCATACTACTCAAAACAATTTACAGATTAGTGCAATCCCTAACATAATTTTAATGGCATTTTTCACAGACATGGAACAAATAATCCTAAAATTTATACCAAACCCCAAGATCTCAAATAGCCACACAATCTTAAGAAAGAAGAACAAAGCTGGGGGCATCACTATTTCTAATTCCAAACTATATTAAAAGCTACAAAGCGGTATGGTATTGACATAAAAAACAGACACACAGATCAATGGAATAGAGAGGCCGCACATATATTAATTTATGACAAGGAATCCAAGAATATACAATAAGGAAGAGACAGTCTTTTTAATAAATGGTGTTGGGAAAGTTGGAAAGCCACATGCAAAAGAATGAAAATAGACCACTATTTTGCAGCATATAAAAAATTAACTCAAAATGGATTAAAGACTTGAATATAAGGCCTGAAACCATAAAACTTCTAGGAGAAAATATGAAATTTATTTTGTGATAAGCTCCATGATATCAGTCTCAGTAATGATTTTTTGGATCTGACTCCAAAAGCAAAGGCAACAAAAACAAAAGTAAATAAGTGAGACTACATGAAACTTAAAAGCTTCTGCACAGTAAAAGACACCAGCAAAAAATTTAAGACAATCTACTAAATGCAAGAAAATATTTGCAAATCATCTCTCTGATAAGTGGCTAATATCAAAATATATAAATGCAGAAAACTCATAGGAAAAAAAATCTGATTTAAAAAAATGGGCAGAAGATCTGAGAAGACATTTTTCCAAAGTAGATATATAGATGGCCAGCAGGAGGTCAATGTCACTAATCTTGAAGGAAATGCAAATCAAAACCACAGTGAGATATCACCTCATACCTGTCAGAATGACCGTTATCAGAAAGACAAGAAAATAACAAATGTTAATGAGGATGTGAGGAAAAGGAAACTCTTATGCTCTATGAGTAGGAATGTATATTAGTGAACTATGGAGGTTCCTTAAAAAAATTAAAATTAGAACTACCATGCGATCCAACAATTCCACTTCTGAGTATTTATCTGAGAAAATGAAAACACAAACTTGATATATACATTCACTCCACGTTTATTGCAGCATACAGTAGTCAAGACATGAAAGCAACCTAAGTGTTCATCACTGGATAAACTGATAAAGAAAATGTGATACACACACATGCACGCTCAATAGAATATTATTTATTTGTAGAGAGGAAGAAAATATTGCCTTTTGTAATAAGATGGATGAAAGTTTAGGGCATTATACTAAGTGAAATATGACAGAAAGACAAATACCATATAAAAAGATTAACAATTGTGATCTCCCTAATAAATATTGCAAAAGAATTTGAGACAATTCAATACTTATTCTTTATTTAAAAAAATTCTTACAAACTAGGAATAAAAAGATTTCCAAGACTTATAAGCTTTTCAACAGAAAGCTCCAGCATGTGTCATTTTAATTTAGACATATTATAAGTATTACTATTCAATATAAAAACAAGATAGGGCTACTCAGTCCAAAGATACTGTTTGAGATTATACTAAAGGGCTTAGAACATGCAGTTAAGAGAATTTAAAGATATAAGAATATATATCTTTAAGTAGTATATCTAAAAGATATACTCGTCAGAATGATGTGACTTTTATCATTATAGATAATAGACATGAAAAATTCAATAAAACCATCTTTAAAAAGCTATTCTAATTAATAGGAAGCTAAGGAAAAATGTTAAGTCACAAAAAATCTGAGCTACACAAAATAAAATGGTTTTCTCTTTAGTTATTCACTTAACCTTCTTATTAAAGTTAATTTGCAAGTAATAATATTTTCTAGATTTTATGGGTATTATGGGTAGTAGTAAGAAATTATGTGGGCATATTAATTGATCAGGAAATAATGGTCAATAATAAATGTGTTTTGAACAAAAAGAAGAAAATTTAGGATTACTGTTATTTTTGAATGGAAAAATAAGAGTGATATTGATAATGGTCTTTTAGAAATCTCAGATGGTCAGTTTTATCTGCTCTCAAACTTGAAGTAATTAAGGAAAAAATTAGTACTATAACATCTCATTTCAATACAGTATAATTTCTCTTTATTCTAAATACTGCAATTTTTAGTTACCTCTGAAAAAAATTATTGCTATAAAACAGAAATCTCTAATCTGTATATGTGCTTATGTTTCTGTTAAACAATGGAAATGTATTAATTTTGTAATAGATTATTCTAGTAATTTCTAGGGACATTTATTCTATATCATTCACAAACGTAACCCTGAAGTTTTAAATGTAAAACAAAGTATTGCCCTAGATAGTGAGCACTGATTAAAGTCACAATGTGCTCTTTTGTGGTAGTGTTTTTAATAAAATATTATCAGTGGTAAAACGTAAATAAAAAGCAAATTGCTTCATTCATCATGTATTTTAAGCAGTTAAAATGAATGAACTCTCCTTTGAGAAAACATCTGACTAAGCAAAATAATGGTTATGAGTTTAAGAAAATGTTTAATGAACTTACTGGTTAAAATGCAGTTGTTATTTTATAGCCCATTATTTTATGTTTTAAATTAATTGAGCTTTCTTTGCTCACAGGCTTTTTTCTTTTTCCACTTAATATACCAAAATAAGTGACCTTAGTAACTCATGTGGATGCCAAGATGTTACTAGATGGGGAATATTGGTTAACTAACATAAGAGTATACTACTGCAAGAATGTATCCGTGAATCCTCATATTCACTTGTCTGGTATCAGTTCAAAGGCAAAGAAATTGCCAGTGATCAAATATGACTGGTCTTCAAACTGCTCACATTGTAACATTCTGACTGATTATTAATCTCCTAGTTCTTCTAGTTCTGAAACACACCTATTTACTATATATGTGGAAGTTAAAATGATATTGTTGTGTGCATATTGAAATATTTCAAGTAACATATATACTAATTTGCTTAAGGCAACAGGATAAAGTGTTTACTTTTTAAAAATGTAAGCCTTAATGCAGCTCTATTCATAATTGCCAAAACTTGGAAGCAACCAAAGTGCCCTTCATTAGGAGAATGTATAAATGGTGGTACATCTAGACAATGGATTATTATTAAGTGCTAAAATCAAATAAAAAACAAAACTGAGCTATCAAGCCATAAAAAGACATGATGGAAATTTAAATATATATTACTAGACTAGCTAGAAAGAAGCCAGTCTTAAAAGGCTAAATACTATATGGTTCCAACTATTGAAATTCTATAAAAGGCAAAACTGTAGAGACACTAAAAAGACCAGTGGTTGCCAGGGGTTGGGAGAAAGGGCATTTAATATATTATTACATGGCTATTATTTTGTATCATATAATATTTAAGAATTCATTTATTTATTCATTCAACATTTCATAAGTGCCTATAATGTATTGGGATTAGGATAAAGCCTTAAATAAGAAAACACCCTTTTCTTCTTAAAGCTTATATTCCAAAGCAAAAAGGTAACATTGATAATTTTGATTTCATGTTCTCTTGATTTCTCAGATATCAGATGAAAACATCAAAATTATATAATGCTATATTCTGAATCTTGAAAGCCTATTTTTAAACTCTTTTAGTGTGAAGTTCTATGAGTTTAGAAAAATGCATAGAGCTATATAATTACTACCATAATTAAAATATACCTTCATTACCCCAAAAATGTCCATTATAAAAGCAAACTTTTGATAAAGCTTTGTAATTTTTCTAATAAAACAGAAATTTAGCATAAGAACAACCCAAGTGACTCATAAATCATAAAAGTATAATTAAGTTCATAAGTATAGTCTTTAAGGCATATTTAGCTTTAAGACTGAAACCAGTGAAAAGCAGCTTCAAGTAAAACAGAAAAACAAGGGATATAGTTTTTGTTAGTGAATATGTAAGGGTCTTACATAAGTGAAATGAAACATCACTTCCCACAAGAACTGCAGAATTGTTAATCAACTATTCACACACCATCTTCTTTTCCTCATCTACATAATCTTTTATTCTTGTGGCTCTCTGAGCAACTGCTCACTCAGTGATGATGGCTGCTCCAAAAGGGAATCCTCAAGCCATGAGTTTACATGATATTACAGATTCTTCACCCACATGGAGCTAATATGCCTGAATTTAGTTCCCAAATTCCAAAGAAAGAAATTAGGTGTGGCCAGAGAGGTGAATCATATACACAGTTAAACATTTTACAGGCTATAGATAGGTTTGGCAGTACCCCACTTTGCAATGACACCTCAGCGAGAGAAGTAGTAGCTGTAATGGTGGTAGGAGTAATAATAGCAAAAATAATAATAGTAATAATAATACTGAAAATAACCAAGGTGAAGAACATGATTTTTAAGGGATTATCTAGAATATAGCTATTAAAGTCCAATAAGATTATATTTCAAATAAAGAAGGAACTATCAGAATCAGGGTGAGAGGTTCTATTAAGATAATACTAAAAGGACTAAGAAAAAAAGAAGATTCCAGTAACAGTGATTGATGCTAAAATCAACCCACCAATGTTTCCAGTCTTTTGCATTGAGGAAGACGTATTAATTCCCTGGAAGAAGTTTTGGAGATAATCACAATACATTAGGATAAGAATTCAACTTGAATACATTAAGAAATAAACACCATTTTATTGCATGGCACCTACAATGCAAATAAAACAATGTTTAAAAGCGGGCTCTTGGACAATCAACTTACATTCATGACAGATTTTTGAGACTGCCTTCAGCAGTTGATGAAATAATTGGTTTCTATTGCTGTACTAACACACAACTCTGATGTTGGACTAGAATGTTAAGATTACTTCCAAATAAAATTACATTATGTTATTTATTTTGCTCCTAAAGAGCTTTATAAGGAGATAACACAAATGCAGCTACCAGTTATTTTGTCAAGTGTCTAGGGAAAAAGAAAAAGAAAACCTGAAATCTTAGAAACAAAACAGAAAGAGGGTATGTTTTATTTTTTTCATGTGATCTAAGATGATAGAGAGTTACGCAGAACACATCTACTCAAACAAAAATAAAAATATCAAAGATTATGTTTGAAATCCAGAAAAAATCTCAAGAGTGGAAAATAATAACTAGAATATTTGCAAAGTACTTTTTCAGAATCTAAATTCTATCTAAAAATTATATTATTAGTTTTATGAAAATGATTGAGTTAAACATAAAGTATTCATTGCCAGAGTCATTTTTATATATCCATATTTATATTCATTATGTATATTAAAAATTATAAACCATATGCCATGTTTTCTTTTGCCTCAGTAGTTATTGGTACCATGAAATCAAATCTATTCACATGCACATATGTGTGCATGCACATACACACATATAGCACCAAATTATGTTTCACTATTTTCCAAACACAAGCCTGATAAAAACTGAAATGAATCAGGTACCAAAGAATATACAACTAAAATGCTACATATATCAATAGGATCACAAAAAATATTCAAAATTACTACGATGAAAACCCTTCACTGATGAAAGGAGTTGGGCTAAAGGCACTGTAAAACCAATACAGAATAGATATGTACCTATGTAGAGAATATATTCTACAATTTGGAATAAGATAATTGCAAAAATGTTTACATTTGTTCTAACATCTAAGATCCATCTTTTCAGGGGGAAAAATTGGCTGGTTTTTTTTATTATTATTTTTTATCCACATCAAGTACTCCAAATAGATGTTTTCATCTATAGTCAATATAATGGATAAAAGTCTTTAGACTTCAGAAAATCGATTTTGAACATTTCTAGCAAGTTTAGATACAAAATACATGTAGCAGATAGTGGTTTAATGTAGTTTAATTTCCCATTATTCAGTGACTAAATTACTCATTTTGTGGTGATCCAGTTCTGTGGTTTCTCCTCTTTTTTCCTTCTGGCTATCTGCCTTTGGCCATTTCACAGTTTGTTAGTACCTTCAACATCTGATTGGCAGTAGAAGAATATAGACCTGACTAAAATCAGTCAATTTTACAATTTTGTATCACTGGGACTATCGGTTTGATGAGATATGCAATTGAAACTAATACCTAAAATGTAATTACAAAAGTTCTCTTGTATTTCAAATAATCATTTCCTATGTTACCAGAAATACTCAGAAGTTCATGGTATAACTATTTTTTAGGATGTTTTTTCTGTTTAAATTCTCTTCTCTTACATAATTACCCAGGGTTCAGTGGTTTACTGTATAATGTAGACATATTACACACAAAGAATGTGCTGGATTAAAATATGAAAAGAACACACTGCATTAAATTTTAAATCTGCCTTACATAACCAATAATCCCCTATCTAAAAAAAGCAAATGTAATGCTTTCAAAAGTAATATATATATGTATAATATAATATAACATTAGTTAAATACTGTATGGTACCCATATGTCATAGTAATCACACTTTTTCCAATGTAGTTCAAAGTTATTATGAGATTTAAATGAGAAAATATATATCATATATTGATTTAATGCCTGGAATATAGTAAGCAATCAAATAGCATCTTATATTACTAAGATTACATACATAGATGTTATATGTTTATTTGCCCTTGCTTAAGGAAGTACCCACCTCAGTGCTGCTTTTGTTGCACACATGTCACCCACAATCTCTCAAGGGATATATATTTCATTTATACTATGTACAAGGTTCACCCACTCAAGCAGTGTGGGAAATTTTTTGTGTGTGATTATTATTTTTATTTTTATTTTTATTATGGTGACACTGGTTAACAAAATACAGTAAGTTTCAGGTGTACAATTCAATGGTTACATTTAAAAGGACCAGAGTTTGAATACTTGAGTTTTAGTTTTGACCATGTGTGAATGAACTGTGTGACGTGTGACTGCGAAAAAAGCATTTGACTTCTTAGAATTCCAAAAAATGGTCATACCTACCCTACAAATAACAAAGTTATGTGAAATGTAACTAAAGCATTTTATAACTCACCAAGGGACATTAAAGTGGAAATACTAGTATTAAAAAGAAAAGCAACCCATATAAAGCAATTTAGATTCCATTCTATAAGCTTCTAGAGATTCATGAATACTAGAAGAACAGGATAGTAGTAAGTTCTAAGAAGACAAAATTGGCACTGGTTCACTACTGCAGGAATCTAGGCAATTTAATAAGACTGGGGCATGCATGGAGAGGTGGGGAAGCCAAATAAAGCTTTTAAGAATACATCTATCATAATTTCAGTTAAGACTTATTCATGGACAAACCTTAAATCTCTCTCTCATTTCTGTTATATAATAATTTGTAATTAATTATAGGATATAGCCACTTGCATATTCAATCTCATATCTGATTTTCCACATGCCAGTTATCTGATCTCTAGGGTCCAAGGAAAATGTCATGATCAAATGTAATATCAAATTTAAACTCATTCTGAAGTATAATATTAACTGGCCCTCTCCCAACTCACCCTATTTCATGTAATTTTGTACTCCAGTCTTTTCCTCAAACCCATTAAAATTGTTTTCTTCCTCTTATACAACCTCATATCCACACTATATATTCCTATGTATACTTCTTGACATTGGATCACTTTACCTATTCTTGTTAAAATTACCTCATCATATAGAAATTTGATTTATATAATGACCAAAGTTGGACCTATCACTTGGGGGATCTACTGCTGAAATATTTTGTTACTAACTTATGTTGAATCTTATTGGACCACTCTTTTGCCATCAGAGAGTCTTGCTTTCTACAAAGGAGTAACTTAAGGGACTTACTTCCCACTTCATGAACCTTCTCTATCCTTTGTATGTTTTGAGGTTCTGGGTGCCTTATTCCCTCGGTAAGCTGTTAGTTGATAAAATTTGGTAAAATGGAACCTCTCTGAGGATATACTTCAAGACACATTAAGATAGTTACTCCTCTGTGATTTACATATTCAATGTTATCCTCATTCTCCTCTGTAATTGTTTCTTCCTCATCCAGTTTATATATCATTCATCTTCAGAAATATATAGTATTTTATGGCCTTATCTGATTTTTTGTGTATAGACATATTATATTTATAGTAAGTCAAGAATTCTATTTTATATTGGACTTCTTGAGTGCCCTATTTTTTTTCCTGTATCCAGGAACTCTTCATAAAGAGTCAGACATAGTAAGCACTCAGTAAATATTAGTTGAATTGATTGAGAATGACTGAGTCCTCTGAGCTGGATAAGATAAAAAATATTTAGATTGGAAAGTACATGACAGATAATTAGATGATTGAAAAAGAAGGAACAAGTGAAAGACATTGGGGAAGATTGAGAGAGGAAGTGAGCATTACCAGGAGGAGAAATAGAGAATAATGAACATTAATAAAGTAGAGATTCTCTAAAAGAACAGTATTTATTGGAGAGTGATGTAGCATTAGACCATTCATGCACCTTCTTTTTAGTTCTGTTTGTAAAATAGAGCATCTTTCTCCAGGCTATTATTTTAAACTTCTTTGATTAGAACATGCTATATTCGATAAATGATATTTTTAAAATATTCTCTAGGAAAAGCCAATTGGATTTTTCAAATGTGAGTTTATTATTCCTTTGAAGGAGAATTAAATTTAAATAAATTTTCCTGTAAGAAATTATTTGCATTTTTTGGTAAAAATGTTAATAAATTGCTGAGGCCAGGTAAATATCATTAATGGAATGGAGATATTCATTTTTACAAAGTCTTTTTAATTATAGAGATAGAAAACATGCACACACATACATTCATATGTGTGTATGTTTAAAAATACATATTCATACTTTAAAACCCTCACATATGCATATATACATACACATACATACATATATACATACACACACACACACACACACACAAGGAAAAAGGAGAAAACTCTAGACTGGTAAGTCTGAAACTCCAAACTCTTACAAGTTTTTATTATTACAGAGAAATAAACCAATGAGTAAAAATATTAGGCTAAACTAGTTCCTTTATAGAAATAAAAGTAGATTTGAAGAATTTTAACAGTAAATGAATATATTAAGAGTGAATAATAGAACAAAAAGGAAGTATTTTCTTACTAAACAGTTGCATATAGTTTATTTAAAATGAAATGATTTCTCTCTTAGTTGAAAATTAATTAAACCTTCATTTTCAGATGTTGATATATTATGATGATTAGTATATGTAATATGCCTGGCTTCTAATTTATCTAGCTATTTTGAGTCCACATTTTAGATATCTTCTTGAAGTTAAACACAGAATTTATATGACCAGTATCTGATTAATATGTCACACTAAATCCTTGGTTATTAAAATATCATTATATAAATAAAAACATAATTGCAAACACAAACAGAAAAACCAATCCACCAACAATGAATTAACTTGATCTAAGAGTTTGCTTGTTTTGTTATTTTTGGTGAGCTTCTTAAAACAATTTTATGTGAGTAAAATTGGATACTCTTCTGCCTTTTGTTCCATTTACAACATGACAAAGGAATTTTTTTGTACTATTTGAATTAAACTAATGTTTTAGAGTTACCATATAATTCAGCAATTCTGTGTAAATCAAGAGAATTAAAAACATATGTTCATATAATCACATACATGAATGTTCATAGCAGCATAATTTATAATAATCAAAAAAACAGAAACAACACAAATTTCCACCAACTGACAATTGGATAAATATAATGTGTAATATCTATGCAATGGATTATTATTCAACATGAAAAAGAATGAAATACTGATATATGCCATAACGTAGGTGCACATTTAAAATATCATGCTTAATAAAAGAAGCCCAACACAAAAAGTCACATATTGTATGATTATAATTACAGGAAATGTCCAGAATAGGCAAATTTATAGAGACAGAATGTAGATTACTTGTTTTCAGAGAAGGAAGGGAGGGAATGGAGACAGTAGCTACTAATGGGTATGGGGTTTCTTTTTAGGGTGAAAAAAAATATCTGGAATTAGGTAGTGGTGAGGTTTTTACAATATTGTCAATATATGAAAACCATGAGATTGTACACTTTATAATGGTAAATTTGATGTGTGAATTATATCTCAAACTAAAAAGCAAACAAAAAATCCAAAACAATACTTGAGTTTAGCTACATTGTTTAATTGGACAATTTTGAAGTAAAGTTTGCAATATTTCTTTTTTTACTTTGGAGGTTTCTCAAATTTAGGAGATTAGTTTTATCATTCATAACTTTATGTATTAATTCTTTATAAACTATTGTTTGTATAGCCTTTATCATGGTCTGCCAGCAAGTACTAATAATTTCTTGCCTTATGAAAAGTTGGTTTTGTAACAATAGCAAAAAATCTTGACCATGAGAATTCCATATGCTCTCATCCCCCCAAAAGTACAATCATTAAACATTATTTGAATTCATAGATGAAAAATATAATTTCTTGGATGTTGTACCAAGAAAAGTAAAAAATTAAAGAATTGTAAATATACATATTTTGGGATAGAAAAATTAGAAGTTATAATTAAAAGTCTCTATAAATTTATTGTCTTGATATTTTCTATATTTCTGTTTCATAGAAAACCATTTATTTGCAAAAGTCAAACATGGAGACAATTTCAAATATTACATAAATCTATCCTTATAGCTTATTACAAGTAGGCTATTAATAAAACATAATGAAATGATGAGTCCACATTACAAATATGATAAATTATTGCACGTTAATTTTCCACAGAATTTTCCCTAATATCTATCCACAGGCATCCTTGAGTTCAGTGAGCTGGTATACTATAAAATGACAAAAGAGTCAAAAGAGGAAAATTTTTAACTTGAAGATAACTAAATATTAGAATAATATAAAATAATATAACCCAAGATGGAGAGCAGGTATCAGTTTGAAACTTCATTTTCCTGGCAATCATTACTCAACTCCTAGGAATGTCTAAATGCTTATTAAAGTATTTCAACAAGTTTCTGCCTTCCATGCAAAAGGAAAGGAAAGGAAAGGGAAAGGGAAAGGGAAAGGGAAAGGGAAAGGAAAAAGAAAAGAAAAGAAAAGAAAAAAAGAAAAAATCTCTCTCTCACTGCTTCCCTATGAGAATCTGGCATTACAGGTAGATTTGTCTTTTAGTAGAAGTCTAAGAACTATAATGAATACAGGAGCCATGAAATAAGAAGGCTTGGAGACTACAAAAATGTGAGGATTGTAGTGAACTCTGCAATACAAAGCTATGCAAAGCGAGCAAATGCTATTTAGAAAGGTTGTGCTAGTGTGACTAGGATTCTGAAAGTATATTTTTAAGATGTCTCATCATTAAACCCGTTTATCAAAACAATAAAACAACCACAAAGCTATATGGATAAAACAAGATATCTGTATATTTTGCACATAAGTAAAAAAAAAAAAGTTCTGAGTTGGAAATATAGAAAGCAATAAGGAAAAAGAAGGTCAACATAAATAAAAACAGGAAAGTGGCAAAATTTTTAAAAATTCCTTCAATATATGTGCCTAATGGTTTAAAATAAAACTTGAGTTGTACTATTTCTAGCAATTAAAATACTTTTAATTAGTTGTATTATTTTGAAGGACATTTAAAATAATTTGCTATTAATCCTAATTATTTAAAAATTAAGAAAAAATTGATTTAACATTCTTTTGTGTGTTAAAAATCTGCAGGTGATTTTAATATTCCACGTTTTTAGGTTTGAGCCAGCAGCCAGCAGTTGAAATTGACATGTGAGAGTTCTTCTAAGTCCCAGATGCTAGCTGCCAACTGCCTTTTTGTTCTTGTTTCCTTGGAAACGGAGGTTGGTTTCATGAAAACAAGGTAAGTACAACTTTTACAGGAGAGAAATGGAACACTCCTTTGTCAGTTTGCTGGCTGAAACCTGTAAGTGCAGCTTTCCAGAAAACACTGAAGTTGGAAGCCAACTGAGGCACAAAGGAGTGTATGGCAAAATATTAGTACATAAATTCTTCCTACTTAAATTTTATGTGGAAAAATAACCCAATAAAATATTTAAAATTATTAAAGTTAAAATCAAAAGTTTATCAATTCAAAAACATTTGGGCCTAGAGTAAAAAATATCATGTACAGCCTAACAACGAAATGCTTTTAAATCTTCAGTAATGCTGAATAGACTATTATTGAGCAATACTCTGGGTTGACAGTTCTCAGACATGGCATACTTCCAGTTGGCAAAAATGACTCTCCTGCAGTGATTTTGGAGGGAAGGATGAGAGGACGTGAAAGGAGATACTTCTCTTTCAGCAGTGTTTTGGAAAAGTTCTTCAGGTAATTCTCATTTGCCTAATCTCCTCTGCCTTTAAAAATTACTAATCTGATCATACTATCTAAGTTGGGGGAAAAGGACACCAAGTCACAGAAAGATATTCACACAAAACCTGAAAACTGGCTAATGGTGAGTCAGACATAGAAGAACCTAGCACTGTCTCTTCCTTAAACACATTTCCATTTGATATAGCATTACAGATTGGTGTCATGTAATGGCTTCAGAATTCTCTTGATCATTTTATATTTTTTAAGCATCATCAGCTGAATATAAAGAAATTTCATCATGGAATGTAAGGACCCTTCATTTAATATAAAGATTTAAACAGTTACCCATCAAATGTCAACAGCTACTCTTTTTTAACATAATTAATTTACTCATGTTATACGTCATAAACTGGAAATAGAGCAAAATTTAGAAGATAAAATTCCATTTTTAAAACAAACTTAATTAGAAGTGATATTTTTGTTTTAATTTAGTTTCAACAACAGTTTTTATTTAGAAAAAAAATGTACCTTCTAAGAGTTGAACCATATTGTGTGGAGAGTCTTTGTATCACTGAGTAGATTACAGGCCAAAACAAAGGCTGTAAAAGCCCATGGCTACATCTGTTACCTGTTTAGGTGTCTTAAAAACATATTTACATTTTTAAAATTGGAATTCCTTTGCCTCTATCACAGTCATGACTTGGTAAATTATCGGTGTTGTCTGATATTTAAAGAAAAACTGTCTCTTTAAAATCATGACAAAACCCAGGACTTCAAAAGCTAATTTCTATTTCAGTGAATCAAAGAACAGTGATTAAACACAAGGTTCCTTCAATGATGTTCTATCACAGCCTTCATGTTTCCCATCACACTACATATGGTCCAATTGTTTATAGATTACAAAAAAAAAATCCCTGCTCAGATGTTAAAGCAAGATGTTTTCTTCACTTTCAAATGGCAGGCTGACTGCCAATTTTTACAATTAGTTATTCTGTGCAAAAAAAAAAAAAAAAAGTTTAATTATCACAATTTCTTATGTTTGGACATTACTCTGTGATGGGCTATCAACCTGAGGACTGACAGAAATGAACTCTGGTCCACAACATGGGGGAAGGCTCTTGGGAAGACAGCTTTTTGTAAGGAAGAGCGAATTGCAAAATAAGGAGGGCAAAACATCTTTGCCAGAAATAGGTATCTCAACGTCAAGGCAAACCAGCCACCTGCCAGTGACAATGTTTCCCTATGGCACCGTCTGGCAGCCAGGATCTCACAGTGTTTAACAATAGTGCTGCACACACCATGAATGCACCTATCACTGGGTCGCTGATTCTTTAAAAAGATTTGCTGATGGAAATACAATGATTATGGCTGGGCAATAAACTGGTGGTAGAAAAACTCGCATTTAGATGCTAAATCCCTGGTTATTGCATGAACTCAAAGTTGGTGTTCTCATGCTTTAGAGGAATTGTTTGCACCACACTAAATTTTAATAGCATTGTTTTTTGGAAGTTGAAGAAAAGTGATTAATGAATTTATGTAGTTAGACTTCTATGTATTCAACCCCTAGAGCTCCCTAAATTTCTAACTTTGCATATAACAGTTGATTTAAAAATTACTATTATATAAATAATACATCCAGAATAATGAGTGGCCCCAGGATTAAAGATTATAGCAGGTGGACTTAGGAAAGGAATTTGAAGTAAATTATTTTGCCTCGTTTTGGTTAGCTTTTAATAGAATTCTGTATTATGAACCAGTCTTAAAAAATACTTGAGACATAATAATAAATCTGTGTTTCAAGAAGAGGTATGCTAATGTGGTCTCTGGTGGAGCTTCCTTTATGTTTTATGCTGTCTCTGTTTATAGATGGACAGGAGGAAGTAGATGGATGCCAACTTTCTGAGGTTTGTCTAAACCTGGATAACATTGCATGGTATTCAAAGATTTCGCCAATGGATGAAAGGCTTTTGTTAAGACCTATAATTCAAGACCCTTTGGCTCCATCTAGGGGCATGTATCTCATTAAAATTATATAAATATTATTAATAGTCTAACAGTTGAAAATATATGTGTGTGACTGTGCTAGGGAGGAGGGGGCATTCAAAACGGCAATGGACAGAATAATGGAAATTGAAATTTTCTCACCTAACCTCTAGTCCCATTCTCGAGACTAACATTGTTAGTCTCACCACAATTCTAAATAATAGGCCTATTTTTCTATATGTTGATTTATTGTTAGTCCAAAGTAATTTGCTCCCCTCTAGAAAAAAAATCAGGGATTTACCATTAACCTGTAACTTTCCCTCTTCCTCAGCATTTTGTTAGTTGTGTTATGTTTTTTCTTTCTGCTAGTGATTTCCATTTTAAATTACTTTCAATAAATTTTAATTACTTAAGATATGCAGCAATATCCTTTAATACAAATCTAAAATGTTACAGATAAGACTATTATCTTCTTTGGTACTGTACAAATATTTGAATACTCACAAGGCTGTGATACAACAATCACAAGAAATATCTCTCTGGTCAAAAGTCTCTCTATTACATCATGTATGCCCACATAATATAATGTTATGAGATGAATACAACTTACTTTTGAAGTTGAGACAAGTCACAGCTAGCATTCACTTTTAACATGGTACTCAACAGTTCTCTTCAGGTTAAGTATGTACAAAATGGAAACTAGCTCAAATTAAACTGACCCAATAGAAACAAAAAATTTTTTGTCATTTTTATATTATGGTTCGTTCATTCATGTGTTCATTCATTAAATTATTAACTTAGAGCCAAGTATTATGGATACTACAAGATTAAGAACCATATCTTAATCTAAAGACCTCACTGTAGAAAAATCCATTGTCATTTCCCAAACATCAATTCTTAAGCCAATACTAGGTCGTTCAACAAAGAATTGAATCTCTTTTCCAGCTGCTACTCCACTGGCAACAAGGCTTTCTACTTTTGGGGGTCTTTGCACTTTTCTACTGTTTTTTTTTACACCTCTAAGGCCTCTGCCACCACTTTCCCTATATCTGGCTTATTATTTGTTACTACTTTAGCTAATCTTTACTCCAAGAAATGTATTTTTTCAAAGACTCTAGAAAGAAATAGAATTCATTAATGAGACTTTTTTCCCCTTAAAATAATTGCTAAAACCTATTTTCTCACACTTTTAAAAATTATTATTTTAAGGAGAATTTGGTATTCTAGCAAATGCCATAATTACTTAAACTTAATAACTTTGACCTGACCTGGGTTTATTTAATGTGAGCTTCATTAGGAAACTTTTATTCTAAAATATTAAACTTAACCCAAACAAAATCATTTGACATGATGAATATGATACTAACTGTAGTCAATCTGGACCATGAAGCCATGAGTAGCAAATTCAAGCCAAAATTTTTAATAATTTTATCTCTGAAAACAGTAGACAGAAAGTAGATCTTTGTGATCCTTTGCTGAATGGATGGGAGCTGGGCCAGGACTCAGGAAACCTAGTATGGTTAAAATACCAACTCAACATTAAGTGACTTTGGATTCTCTTGGCCCTTATGACCTCATTTGTAGGAAGAGATATACCATCAAATAGCATCCAATTGTACATATTTTATGTATACTACTATATGCTGGTGAAGTAAGGAATGCAGTGATTCAAAAATATAATAAGAATAATCTCTGCCCTCCAAATACTTTCATTTCAGAGCTATGACCAACATTTCCACCTGTGATAGTACTTGAGAAAATAAACCAGTATGAACCATAATAATGTGCATATTTTATGTGTTCATTTGCTCATTTAACCCCCAAATATATACAAATTGTTTGCTATGTAACAAGTATCTACTACATTCTAGGGACATAAGTTAAAATATGGTAAGTGTCAGACTTGCTCACAAGAGAGTGAAAAACCTCCTATATGTAATGGGAGAAGTCATCATAAAGGAGGCCATTATATAGAAATAAATTTGGAACTTAAGTAGGTGTCAGCAAGTTTGAAACAGTAAATAACACAGAGGAACATTATGGAATTTGAACAGAGACAAACCCAGGGGAAGGATAAAAGACCTCCTTTCCTAGGCACTGGTATTAAATATTCTATATATTTTTTTATCTTTTTAAGAAACAGAACCATTGTTTCTTAAACGGTTGCACAATAACTTATTATCTAAAATATATTCAATAAAATTATGCTGATGAGATACCAATTTTAAGCAAAAACTCTTTAAATGTGTTTAAGTTATTAAATAGCAATAAGAAAGCTATTTTAACAAACTCAATAATCTGTAATCTAGATTTGCTCTCTTATATCACTCTTAATAGCCAATGTAGTTATTTTAAATGATTAACTTTTAATGAGATTGAAAATGAGGGGAAAAAAAAAGTCTTCCAGGTGACTTCCAGTCAAGATGGTGGAATAAACACTGTGCTCACCTACCATGACCACATCAAAATTACAACTAAAGTATAGAACAGTCATCATTGTGAACAACCTGAAGTCTAGTTGACTGGACTTCCTATAACTAAGGTTATGGAAGCCATGTGGAGACTGGTAGGAGTAGTGGAGATGCTGAAGTGGTTGGTCCTACATGTTCCTGTGGTGGTTAAGAATTGGAAGGAACATCTAGGATGCAAAGGTCCCCCCGAGGAGTGAGGGAATTTGGTCCTACACTACGCTCCCCAGCACAGGGCTTCAGTGCAGGGAAGAGAAGTTCCCATAACACCTGCTGTGAAAATCAGCAGGGACTGTGGCTGAATGAGACAGAGGGCTTCTAGTTTTAAAAGGACCATGCACAACACAGACTCACTCACTCACTCACAAACTCACTCTGAGCACCAGTGCTGGGTCAGCAGCTTGAAAAAGCTTCAGGGACATAGATGGAGGAGTTGAATTGTCTTGTTTCAAGACGAGGGCTATAGGGGCAACTCTCTCCAGGACAGAAATACTGGCAGGTAACATTGTTTCTTCAAAGTGCCCCCCCACACTCAGCCTGCAGACACAAATGGGCACCAAATTTGAGTTTTTATGAACCTGGATCACACCACTCTCCTCACCCTGGTGATTCCCTGAGACCCCCACCCCACCCAACTCATGCAATGGCCCAAATCTGCTTCAGCAGCTGTTCCTCATAAGCAGCCAGCCATGGCTCATGCTCTGAATTCCTAAAATCTCCACAAACTCCAAACAGTTTGTGGCTGGCAACAGCATGCCCTGTATCTCTTAAGTGGCCCTGAGTATGGCACTAGTGGCAACTGACCTTGGTTCACAGCATAGCCTCTCCCAGGCACCTTCAAATCCAGAACAGGTGGCTACCAACTGCATATAACTGTAGATCCTACCAGGTGGGGTCCTGAGCTGGGCACAGGGAGCAGCCTACCTTGGTCTGCACCATAGCCCTTCCCAGGAGAACCAACACACGATGTCCAGCTTCAAACCTTGAGATCACCATGTAATTAGCCTGAAAATGACAGAACTGAAGGGTGGACTTTGCAGACAGCAGAGCCCAACTAAACAAATTATCTGTTGGATCAGGCCCCACACAATAGCTCATCCACTGTAGTCATGACCATTCTTCATAGCCAGTCACCCTTAGGGTCCATCCCAACCACTGATGTGCCAACAGCAATCAAGGCTCAACTACAACAGGAGGGGACAAATAACCCAAACAAGAGACCTTCCAGTAGCACCCAGCTCAGGTGGCCAGGGAGACTGTGCCACTGGGGCTCAAAGGAAAACTACTACATAAGGCCACTCTGCCAAGACTGGGAGACATAGATCTACCCAATACAAAGAAACAAACAATGAGTCAACCTAAATGAAGAGACAAAAATCATGTCCCAAATGAAAGAACAGGATAAAACTCCATAAAAAGAACTAAATGAAATGAAGAACTAAAATGAAGTCAAGCAATCTACCAGATACAGAGTTCAAAATATTAGTTATAAAGATAACTCAGTAGTTAAACTCAGTGAGAACTTACACAGAGATAGAAAACATAAAAAAGTACCAGTCAGAAATGAAGAATACAATAACTGAAGTGAAGAATATGTTAGATAAAATCAATGACAGATTAGATGAAGCAGAGAACTGAATCAGTGACTTGGAAGACAAGGCAGCAGAAAACCAATTGGAACAACAAAAAGAAAGAAAAATTAAATGATGATATTTAAGGGGTGTTTAGGACCACATTGAGTGTAACAATGTTTGCATAATAGAGGTACCAGAAGAAGAAGAGATAGAGCAAAGAATTGAAAACCTATTTGAAGAAATAATGATAGAAAACTTCCCTAACCTGACGAAGGAAGTAGATGTACAAGTGCAGGAAGTGCAGAGAGTCCCAAACAAACAAGATAAAACCAAACAGGCCAACACCAGGACACATCATAATTAAAACAGCAAAGGTTGAAGTAAAAAAAAAAAAAAAAAGGTTAAAGTCAAAGAGAAAATCTTAAAAGCAACAAGAGAAAAGCAGTTAGTTACAAGAGGGCTCCCATAGGACTTTCAGATTATTTCTCAACAAAACCTTTGCAGGCCTAAAGGGACTGGCAAGAAATATTTAAAGTGATGAAAAGCAAAGACCTACAACCAAGATTATACTACCCAGCAAGGCTATCATTTAGAATCAAAGAAGAGATAAAGAGCTTCCCAGATAAGAAAAAGCTAAAGGAGTTCATCACCACCAAACCCGGATTCCAAGTGGTAAAGGGACTTATTGAAGAAGAGGAAGAAGGAGAAGTGAGAGGAGGGGAAAAGTGAGGGGAAAGAGGAGAAAGAAAGAATTAAATGGCAATAACTGCATACCAATTAATAATTACTTTCATAGTAGATGAATTAAATACTCCAATCAAAAAACATAGGTTGGCTGAATGGATAAGAAAACAAGACCCATACATATGATGCCTACAATAGACCCACTTCAGATCAAAAGACACACAAAGACTGAAAGTAAAGGTATGGAAAAAGATTCATCCAAATGAAAATGCAAATAAAAACTGGGGTAGCAATACTTATACTAGAAAAAATAGAATTTAAAACAAGGGCTGTGAGAAGAGGTAAAGAAGGGCATTTAATAATGTAAAGGGATCAATTCAACACAGGATATAACTCTCATAAACATATACATACCCAATGTAGGAGCACCTAAATATATAAAGCAAATATTGACTGACATAAAGGGAGAAATCAACAGTAATGTAGTCATAGTAAGGGACTTTAACAGCCTGTTGACAACAATGGATAGATCATCCAGACAGAAAATCAACAAGCAAAGAGTTGCATTAAATGACAAATAAGACTAGGTTAATTTAACTGATATTTTTAAACATTTCGCCTCAAAGCAGCAGAATATAAATTCTTTTCAAATCCACATGGAGCATTTTCCTGCGTAAACTACATGTTAGGCCACAAAACAAGTCTCAATACATTTAAGAACATTAAAATTATATCAAACATCTTTGTTCAAAATAGTATGAAACTAAGAATCAATTATAAAAGGAAACTGAAAAACGCACAATGAGTACATGGAGGCTAAGTAACATGCTGCTAAACAATGAATGGTTTAACAAAATCAAGGAAGAAATCAAAAGATACCTGGAAACAAATACAAATGAAAACACAACTCAAAATCAACGAAGAAGTGTTAAGATAGAAAAGTTCATAGCAATACAGGCTTAACTCAAGAAACAATAAAATCTCAAATAAACAATTTAACCTTACACCTGAAGGAACAAGAAAAATAACAAACCCCAAAGTGAGTAGAAGGAAGGAAATAATAAAGATCAGATGGGAAATAAATAAAATAGTCTAAAAAATATAGAATAGATCAATGAAACCAAGACCTTGTTCTTTAAAAAGATAAACAAAATTAATAAACCTTTAGCCAGCCATGAAAACAAGAGAGTGCTCAATAAAATCAAAAATGAAAGAGAAGTGATAACTGACACCACAGAAATATAAAGGATTATAAGAAAATACTATGAACAATTATATACCAACAAATTGGACAACCTGGAATAAATAGTTATATTCCAAGAAACATACAATTGTCCAAAACTGAATAAAGAGGAAATGGAAACTCTGAACAGAAGAATAACTACTAATGAAATTGAATTAGTAATCAAAACCTCCCAACAAACAAAAGTCCTGCAACAAATGGCTTCACAGGTGAATTTTATCAAACACTCAAATAAAAATGAACACCTATATTTCTCAAACTTTTCCAAAAACTTCAAGAGAAGTGGAGCCTCACAAACTCCTTTTATGGGGCCACCATTACTCCCCTGATAAACTGAACTCAGCAACACATTGAGAAGATCACATGCCATGACTAAGTGGGATTTATTCCTGGGATGCAAAGTTCAAAATCAACAAATTAATTAATGTGACACTCCATATAAATAAAATGAACAGTAAAATCATATGATCATATCAATAGATGCATAAAAAGATTTGACAAAATCAGACATCCATTTATGATGAAATTCTTAGCATAATAAATACCATATATAGCAAACTCACAGCTCACATCATAGTCAATGGTGAAAAGCTAAAAATGTTTTCCTTACATTGGAAAAAGACAAAGATGTCCACTTTCACCACTTTTATTCAATATAGTATTGGAAGTCCTAGCCACAGCAATAAGATGGAAAAAGAAATCAAAGGCATTTAAATTGGAAAGGAAGAAGTGAAACTGTCATTATTTGCAGATGACATCCTGTTACATATAGAGAACCCTAAAGATTCCACCCAAAAAAATTGTTAGAACTCATAAATGAATTCAGTAAAGTATTAGAATACAAAATTAATGTTCAGAAATTGGTTGCATTTTTATTTAATAACTATCAGAAAGAGAAATTAGTTAAGAAAAAAGTCCATTTACAATAGCATCAAAAAAAAATAAAATATCAACGAATAAATTTAACCAAGGAGGTAAAAGATCTGTGATTGGAAAACTGTAGCATACTGAAGAAGGAAATTGAAGAAGATAGAAATAAGTAGAAGGCTATATAACATGCTCATGTATAAGAAGAATTAACATCATTAAAATACCATACTATCCAAAGTAATCTACAGATTTAGTAAAATACCTATCCAAATACCACAGAATTTGAACAAATAATCTTCAAATTTATATGAAACCACAAAAATCCCCTGAATAGCCAAAGTATTCTTGAGAAAGAAGTACAAGTGTGGAAGTATAATGCTAGCTGATATCAAAATATAATACAGAGATATAGTAATCAAAACAGAATGGTACTGTCATAAAATCAGACACATAGTTCAATGGAATGGAATAGAGAGCCCAGAAATAAACCCATGCATGTATGGTCAGTTAACCTATGACAAAGGAGGCAAGATTATACAATGGGGTAAAAACTTTCTCTTTAATAAATTGTGTTTGAAAACTGGACAGATACATACAAAAGAATGAAACTGGACCACATTCTTATGCCATATACAAGAATAAACTCAAAATGGATTAAAGAGTTAAATGTATGACACCAAATTATAAAACTTCTAGAAGAAAATATAGGCAGCATACTCTTTGGCATTGCTCTTAGTAATATTTTTTGGTTATGTCTCTTCAAGCAAGGAAACAAAAAGAAAAATTAACAAAGTAGACCACATCAAACTAAAAATTTTTCCACACAGAAAGAAAACACAAACCTGAATCGGAGAAGATATTGGCCAATGACATATCCGATAATGGGTTAATATCCCCAAAAAATATAGGAAATGCACATAACATTAAAAAAAATCCAATTAAAAAATGGTCAGAGGACCTGAATAGACATTTCTCCAATGGGAACATAGAAATGGACAATAGACATGGAAAGATAATCAACATCACTAACCATCAGGGAAATGCAAATGAAAACTGCAATGAGATATCACCTTACACCTATTGTAAGTCATTACACATATAGTAATGACTACATATGGTGTCAGATGAGTACTAGACTTATCGGGGTGATTACTTTATAGTTATATAAATGTCTAATCACATGTGAAATTAATATGTCAACTGCAATTAAAAAATAAAAAAAATTAAAAAGAAAATTCTTCTACATTAACCACTTAAGTACCATTTCTGATGCTCATCATTCCATTCTACGGATTTTAATTTCATTCTGCCTATGGATTTTTGTAGTGCTGGTGTGCTGGTAATAAATTCTTTTAGGTTTTATGTCTTTAAACATTTATATTTGCCCTCTTTATGAAAAATAATTTTTTCTGGGTTTAGAATTCTAGGTTGACAGATTTTACCTTTTAGTACTTTAAGGCTGTCATACCTTTTTCTACTGTCCTGCACTATTTCTGAAGAGAAGTTTCTATCTTTGTTTCTTTCATATAACATGTCATTTTCCTTTGACTACTTTTAGGGCTTTCTCTTAATTTCTGACTTTCAATAATTTGTTATGATATCCTTAATATGACTTATGTTTCTTCTAACTAAGATTTGTTGAGATTTTTGGATATTTGGCTTTATAGTTTTCACCAAATTTGGAAAAAACATTTCTTCAAATACATATTCTGTCTCCCAATTCTTTTCAAAGAATACAATTAATTGTTAGGCTATTTGATATTTTATCATAGCTTACTTGTGCTTTGTTTTCTCATTTTTATTTCTCTATGGGCTTTATTTTGACTAGTCACTATTTCTAGATCATCAAGTTCACTAATCTTTTAGATTTCAATATCTATATTGCTGTTAATTTCATCCAGAGTATTTTTCCTTCACATATTGTACTTTTTTATCTCTAGATATTATATTTGAGTGTTTTATAACTCAATTATTTTATCATGTCATATTTCCTTCTATTTTCTTGACCATATAGAGTATATTTGTAACCTTTTGCTATGAACTTAATATTTATTTCCACAAATTCATATGTTGAAATCATAACCCTCAAAGTAATAATAAAAGTGTTGGAGCCCTTGAGAGGTAATTAGAATATGGGGAAGCCCCCGTGAATGTGATCAATGCCCTTATAAAAATAGACATAGCGCTTTTGCTCTCTGCACTTTCTCCCCAAGTGAGAATACAAAGAGAAGATGGCCATCTGCACACCAGGAAGAGTGTTCTCACCAGACATGGATCTGCTAGCACCTTGATCTTGGACTTCTCAGCTTCCATAACTGTGAGAAATAAATGTTTGTCATTTAAGCCACTCAGTCTATGGTATTCTGTTATAGTAACCCAAATGGCTAATAAGACAGCTGTTTCAATGTCCTCATTTTTAATTCTATCATTTTGTTATCTCTGAGTTTGTTTCTATCGATTGATTTTCCTTTTTGATATAGGACATATTTCCTGTTTATCTGCACGAATTGTAATTTTTTATTTGATATTGGACATGTAATTTTACATTGGTGGCTGGATTCTGTTGTAAAATTTAAACAACAGAATTTAATCTGTTCGGTATACAACTAAACTCCTCAGAATCATTTTTTTCTTTTGTGTCTTGCTTTTAAATTTTGCCAGGATGGGTCCAGAACACGTTTCAATCCACAGTTAATGTGGCCCTACTACTGAAGCAATAGACTTGAGGACTCTACCTGATGCCCTGTATATTAGGAATTCTGCCATTCTGACTGGCTGGAACACAAACTATTCCCAGGCCCATGTGATTTTTGGAGTTTAATCTTCCAAATCTTTTCTGGTATTTTTTTCCTCCCATCCTTAGTATTTACCTCACATGCAAGTGTATATCAGCAATTTGCCAAACCTCAAACTCTTCTGTAGACTTTCAGAGCTAGCTCTTTCGGATGTGTCCTTCCTCCTTCCCTCTCTCTCTCATAGTTTGTTCTGCAAATTCTAGCCCACTTGGACTTCTCGAACACTGAATTATGCCTCCTCACTTCAAGGAGACTGCCAGTTCCTATATAAGTTTCTCTGTCTTCTAATGGGTCCAGAAACTCACTCTAGACAGTGAGCTGAGGTATGCCTATGGCTCCCCTCATTTATTTCTCACTTCTTGGGGATTACTCCACTCGATAGCCTATTGTCCAAAGCCTGAAAACCATTTTTGTCATACATTTTGTTCATATATTTAGTTATTTAAGGTGAGAGAATAAATCTTGTCCCTATTATTCCATCATGGCTAATAGCAGAAGCCCCTGATTTATTTAGCCATCTGTTTTACTTAAAAAAAAAAGAGAGAGAGAGAAACTAAATTATTCACAAAGAACTGTAGTTATAAAACTTTAATTTTAATGACTCAGATAAAATTATAGGATTTTATTAAATTAAAATGATCAATAACTTTAAGATTTCTTCTGGTATGAGATAATTTATTTTAAAGTTAAATGACAAAAATATCTAACAGTTGCTCACATTTCTTTTTCTAAGCATAAAAATCATGTAATAAGTTAATAAAACTTACAATACCTTGTTTATATACATGATATTCTCAAAATATAGCATATCAGTTTCATTTACCATTGTACAAATTTTTGTGATTCTGTAATGTGAAACTATGCCAAGCCTATCTATCCAGCATTTAATTGCCCTGGCTTATATGTGCACTAATAGAATATTTACTTTTAATTTAAATGAGTAGATGTGCATACATCTGAATTGAGGTATAAAAGTAGAGAAAGAGAAGAAGAAAAAGAGAAAGGAAATAAAGAAGGAAGTTGGAAAAGAAAGAAGAACATTGACCAAAACATTTTTTTAAAGTTCAGAGTGTAAAATTCTCAAGAATATATTTAGGAAAACTTCAAGTATATCTATAGAGGGAGCCAAGGAGGCTTTAAACAGAATTCTGAATTATATTTACAACAGAATTAATTTGTTGGAGATATTCAATAATTATTTTATTTGAATAGTTTTGTTAAAGTTTTAATAATTAAAATGCTGAAAAATGTACACAGAAAAAATATTGACTCAAAATGAATTTGAAGACAGTTAGTATCATACAGAAGGATCACAGAGAGAAGCAGTAGAAAATTACTAGGAAAGAAAATGAAAAGCCATCACCTGGTCTTGGAAAACCAGGATGTGGGGTTTGAACATCATTCTCTAAACCTAAATGATTCCCCGCCAAAATAAGTTGTGTCCCATTTGCAAATGATGAACCAGTGAGGAAGCACATATAAGTACAGGTTTTTAAAATTTAGTTTCCCAACCATAAAAATCATGATAAATAAAACTTACAATATAGTGTATGCATCTAGTACATGTATATAATTTAGAGATAGACTTACGTATGCATGTATGTCCAGTTTTTTTTTTCTACTTGAAATAGCATGATTGAAAACTCCAGAGATTATTCTAAGCAAATGGAGCAGAAGCAACTGAAACTTCTTGAACAAAGGAGTAACAGGATCAAAGCAGTAATTTATGAAGAATATCCCAGTGTCTATGTGTAGAGTTGTCCCAAGTATCATTACCCCAGAGAAGCAAAATTATTCAATATTTAGAAGTCCCATTTTTCACTACATCCAGATTTCTACAGCCTCTCTTGCCTCTATTACTACAAATGGATAATTCTGTAGTAAGTGGCCATATGGGGTCATTTAAAAGGTGGATAATTTGGAATATTATTTAATTAGTCCAAAATATCAAAAATAGATATTTTTCACCCTTTATGCAGTCATTGGAATTCAGGCTTTTGAAGTTCAGATTTTAGTCAGGCATTTGCCTGTAAACTACCAAACTGTATCATGTACTTCATTCTGTGTAAGGGAGGAAGCTAGTAGTGTTCTTCAGCTCTTGAGAAGGCTGCCTAAATGTGTGGTATTAAAGGATTTTACCTAGCTTTCTTCCTGGAGAGTTTCAGCCTGTTTCAGGTCACTATAAGGTATAAGCTATTCTCAGTATAAAAAGGGTAGTAGGCGTGTGTGCGTGCGTGTATGTATGTGAATTAAAGTCACTTTGGCAAAGAAGAGCGAGAAGAAACTGATATTTAATCTTAACAATCAGCAAGCTTGAGAAAGCCTTTAAATATCAAGAAATGAACATGCTAAACATGTAGTAAATTGGCATTTTAATGCTGCTAAAAGGGGATGAATGCAAATATGAAGACCATAAATCAAGTTTATCCTCTATCTTTTAGATGCTGGCTCTAATTAAGACATATCATTTTAAGAATATATTATGAAATTAAAAACTACAGAATGTACACTATAATTATTTGATTTGAAAACATATTTATTACTTGAAAAAAGAAAAAAATTATTAAGAATTTAAAAATTTTCATGTAAAACAAATGCCATTAAAAAAGAGTATATGTATAAAACATAGTTCTAAATCTACAGACCTGTGCTGTTCAATATAGTCACCTCTAGCCATAGGTGGCTATTTAAAATTATATTTAAAATAATAAAATTATATAAAATTAGAAATTCACTTCTTTCACAACACAGCCATATTTCAAGAGTAGCCAGCTGTTACTATTTTAGATAGCTCTGTCCATTAGTATAGACTAACTTTTATATCTAAAATAAATCTGAAAATAATTTGAGAAATTACAATAATATACACTGAAGACATTGTCTATATTTACATTTATGTATGGTGTGCATAAACATAATTATATTAATATTCAGAAAAGACTATTAAATTTCTTTTTATTTTAGGGATGCTAAAATGAAACCATTTTGATAGGAGTATTATACATCAAAATGGAGCTGTAGATAGTAACAAGCTATTGTCATTCATGTGATTAATTCACAATGCACACCACTTACAATAATAAAATTGCTACAATGGTCTGTTATCATTCCTTCAATTAAACATGGAAATAAAACATTTCACAAGTATAAAAATTAATATTCATTTGGCAATCTATCAAATTAGCTCATAATCATTCTAAATTTCTCAATTAGAACTTACTCAGAATAATGTTGACAGAATTTTTGAAACAAAAGTATAAAGTGGATCTTTTAAAACACATCTGTACTGTTTGATAAGTAATCATTACAATTAGTGCTTTTAGTGAAGATTTCATGAGTTCAGTTACTTCTAATTAAAAAGCCCATCTAAAATATGTAGGTTCATAGCAAGAAAAGTTTAAATATATGGAAATCTAATGTAGGACCAAAAAGATAACAGGATTTGATTTAAGAGGGAGATATCAAGCAATTTAGACCTAGCGTTCTTTAGATATAATTACACTATATATTTTAGCTCTAGTGAATCTAGGTATAATTTAATCCAACCACCAATTTAAAAGATAAGGTGATTAAGATGTATATGTAGAAACTGTCACACCCAAAACACAGCCCAGTTTTCCAGAGTACCAAGGTAAGAACAAGTCCTTTTTTTTTGTACTTTAGTCAAAGAAGCTGAAAAGAGATGGTATGAGCTTACCAAAAGCAAATAGAAACCAGTACCTTGTCTTATTATTAACCATTTCAATAAAGACAGTTAACTTCCAAGGTTGTACATAATTTATATGCAACATCCATTAGGAGAGGAATAAATGTTCACTAAACTGCATATAAATCATGATGAAATAACTCTTTAGACATTAACAATTAGATTGGTAGTCACAATGAAAACAATAAATCCAAACTCTTGACTTAAGCATACGAGACCCTGAACGATCTGCATCCAACTTAAATTCTACTGCTTTCATAGTGACACTTAGTTTTGCTTTAGTCAGTAAAGTTTCAATCCAACACACATTTACGATAATTGCCTATTATGTGTCTAGAATTCTTTCAGACATTAAGGATGGTGCCAGAAAGGAGTCATTGTTACTGTCTTCAAGGATCTTAGCAAGATGAAGAAGCAAATCTTTCTCCTTTCTTCAAGGATATTAATTTTGTAACATGAGAAAATAAGCAAATGAAAAGCATAAGAGCTATGACAAACATCCCTCCTATGGAAATACATAAGATGAGGTCACTTCAGGCATTAAAGAAATAATTCATGACTTGAATTTTAAATAATGAGTAAGCGTTAGCTGGGCAAAGAAGTCCAAGAGAGGTATTCTAGACAGACAGGCCAGTTCACATCTCTCCTGAGGCTCAGAGTCATTTATCTAATTGTCTCCTCCACCTTTCTTAAATGTTTCATAATTTCTTCCAACTTAACGTACTATAACTAAATGGAAGATACCCCACCTTGCTGAAATCAGTCTCCTTGCTTCTCTCTTGAACAAATAAGACATCTGGGGAAATCCTTGATTCCTTCTCTCACATACTGTACTTCCATTCAGCTACCAAATACTTCCAATTCAACCTCCCAAAGATCTTTCAGATTCATTCTTTTGGTCTCCTTCCATAATCTCACTAATCTTGTTTAGGTCCCTATCATCTTTTACTTAAATGACTGCAATTGCCTGCTAGTAGGTTCCTCTTCTTTTAATGTTACCACTCCCCCATCCACTTTATGAAGATAGCATGACATTTTTAAAAGCAAACATGAATGTCACACTTTTGCTTAAAACCTTCTCAAAGCTCTTCACCACCCTGAAAAACATGAGCCCCAATCTGAGAGCTGACCTCTCTGTCTCATCTCAGGAACACCCTTTACTATTGAGCAGTCAGGGACTTCTTTCAGTTTCTCTAATCTACCAAGTTCTTTTTCCCTTTAGCATCTCTCATTTTGCTAGTCCTCAACCTGAAATCCCACGATCACCTTTTTCTCTTTGATGGAAAACTACTCAATTCCTAAGATTAAGCTTAAATATCCCCTTTGCCAGTACGTATCCCCAAACCCTACAAATCTAGGTAAGTTGTTTATCTTCTGTGCTCTTTTTCTTGTCTTTTTTGTCTTAGCATTCATTCCATATTTCGAAATTAGTGAAATGGGACCTAATGTATGTTGTTCTCTACTAATTTGTATATCCTCTGTGCCTGGCACATGGAATAGACTCAATAATGAAATAAAAATTGTAATTTCTGAGGCGTGTTTTCTTTATAAGATGAATGAATTATTGTAATAGATTATATTTAAGGATTCAGTTTTAAAATTCTCTGATTCTATGAAAGAGATTATAGATATTATAACTTCATAAAACTTAATTTTTTTTATATGTTAAACTGTGAGCTTCCTGTCAGTGTTCATTTCTTATTCATTTCTGTATCCCCAGGTCTGGCCACCCACAGATATTTGTCTTTATCAGATGAATAAACACTAAACATATAATGTAGGAAACACAGTATTTTCCAAAAATCTATTATTTAAGGTTTTTCAAAATTACTTTTAAGAGAAAATTTTAATGCATTGTAAAACATTAAATTCAGGGATAACTTGATTTTAACAATTCTTAAGTAATAATTTCTTAAAAGCATGTGATATGGAGTATGTCAAAATCTCATCAACCTCTTCTTTCCTCTAACATCTCAGTTGGAGAAAGTCTTCCAATCTCAGAAGATAACTTTTTCTGAATATAGGAAAGCCCAGGTTTTATACTTTCCTTTCGGTAGAAAAGAAATGAGACTATTCAGTGGACAATAAGTGTTAGATAAAATTGTGACTACTCCCAATTGTCCTCTACCTTCAAATGTGATTCACTAAATAGGCAAAATCTCCCTCTGCTGCAAAATTCAGGAAGGGAAGAGATGCGTCAGTATGATAATGGCTCACATCTCCACATATTCACAGTAACTTTGGTGCATGGAAGAAAAGAGAATCACTTGGGCAATAAATTAAATGACCTATTAACATTCTAAGAAGTTAGGACACTATGAAACTGGGGCTTGGTTAGATTAGGAGATAAGAAAAAAATGATGTTAAGACAAATATCAGTTGGACTAGAAGAAGGGTATGAGAAGGAAAATTATGATTTCTTTTGTGCTGTGGAACATGTATCCTTCATGTATGAAAGCATCTAATGTACATAGATTTACATTTATAAGTACCATCAATCATATTTATTCCTAGGATATAATTTTTTGTTCACTACTAAATTGAACTTGTATGTGATTGGCTATGCTAAGTACATAAGTTATAGTCTGTTAAAAGAAAATATAACATATACAGTATAATGTTATAGATTGAGAATATTCCAGAAACTAAGAATCATATCTCTTCCTAGACATCTCAAAATGTTCTTTCTCTGTATATGTAAGAGGAATCATAAACTCATCCATTTTGATTCTGTAATCAACTGGCACTAGCACTTGGGAGAATCACATAACTTCCTTAGATCTTATATGTAAAATGAGGTACTTCATTATTTCACATATAAATTTCTATGTACACACACCTAATAAATTTGTCATGCTCATAGGACATGCTGTGTTCATGATAGGGATGTGAAATCAGTTTCATACATCCTGACATATTTATAGTATTAACCTTTAACTACATGTATATAGATTTATTTTTTCAACAGTACAGTACCTATGGCTTTAAAATAAAGAGGCTCCTGAATTCTTTACATACTTAAAGTCAACAAGTTAAGACTAAACAAATAAACTGTTAACTGTGTTCAGGGTTAAATTAAAATAAATATTAAAATGTAAAGAATTGTTCACTTCTCTTTCCTGGTCAAACATATCAATCTTTAGACCAGTTGCTGAGAAGCTTGTGGATATTTTTTTCCCTTTTACATTCTTTCTTATCATTGATTCTGACTAAGACAATGCCATACATTTAACTATTTGTTGAATTTATCGATAGATGAATGGCATGATAAATTACTTTCACCCTAACAGCATTTTCAAAGACATGATGTCTTTAAAAAAAAAAAAACTTATAAAGGTTATTATCTTATTAATTCATCAAACTCTAGGGACACATCCAACTCTTCATTGACTCTTGTCAGAGTGTTTATATATTATTTCCTATTGATCCTTGATATTTTTCTGCATTAGGAACGGTTTAATGCACACTTTTAGTGGCTCAGTTATTCTAATATGTATCGGATTCTAAGATGCCAAATTGTTAAATAGGACATTATTCACAGCATTTCTAGAGAATAGAGGCACTACTTTTATAAAACAAGTTGTACACTAATATTAAGTACTCAAATGTATAATATATGTAAATATAGGAGAAAATAACTATTACTTAGGAAAAGAGAAATATATGTGTATAATATATATGCATACAACTTATTACTTTAAATAGTCTTTGGATATTAATGGAAGCTATTGGTTTGAAAAAGCTCCCAACTTCATCCTCTAGAGCAGAGGTAAGGTATCCTCTCCTTCACACAAGAAGAGTTTAACTTGTGGTCTCCTGGAGTCTATGGGGCTCAGAGCCTGGAGCTGGCACTATGCTTTAAAAAAGTATATATGTGAGAAATGCGGTTACTCACCTATGGGGAAAGGAAAGAGAACCCGTTAACTTCAAAAGCTTTCTACATTTCCATTTGAGCTAAAAACAAAGATGCATGAGAATTTATCATCAACCAGAAGCAAACAAATGGAACAAAGTGGACTGACTAGCATTAGACACTAACTATATTTCATCTGAAAGGGGAAAGAGAGTGCCTAACTGTTTTTCATGAACCATGGGGAAGACTGAGAGAAGTCCCAGAGTTAGTTAAAATCTTCTACAAGAACACTGTGTGGATAGGCAAGGTGACCACCTTTCAAAAAAGTAAAAAAAAAAGAAAAACGAAAAAGAGAATGAACGTGTCTGGCTGAAGGAAAATGAATTGCTGTGTCATGGGGAGCAATGCAGAAAGTTCCCAGTAGTCTCAAATATACTCTAAGAAGGCAACATCAATCACTCAGCCCAGAGTCAGCTGTAAATGCTGGTCAGAGCGAGAGCTAACCAATGCACTATAGCTCCCTTCCTTGCTTATGTACTTGTTTCCCCACCACCTTGATGTTAATGTCTCTTCTCCTAACACAGAAGAGACTCTTGACCATGGTGGTGTTGAGGAGGGACTGGGGTAAGAGGTCTGGGATCTGGTCAAAGGACAAGATAAACGGAAAAAGCTGACCGAACTTTCCATTCTTGCCACAGGCTATCAAACTCAAATGGTCCTAGGCTGTGTAAGAAAAAGAGACTTTTAAAAATAAAGTTTTGGTTTTTTGAAGATCACCCTAGTCTAAACCTGTGCTAGCCAATACAGGAGCCAGTAGCCAAGCTTGATTATTTAAATTAAAATTAAACAAGATTAAAAATTCAGTTCATCAGTCATACCAGCCACATTTCAAGTGTTCAGTAGTTACATGTGATGACTACTTTAATGGGCAGTACAGATGTAGAACATTTCTATTAGCGTTGGCTCTAGATGTACTGAACTGAGAATTTTGCTTGTTATTAAAACTCATCAGAGGACATTTGTTATTGTCTGTGAACAGATAGCATGATTTCACAGAGTAGTGTTACATGGCCAGAAGTGAAGAATAGTTGATCTTCTGATTGCACTTGACGACTTAAAACCCTTCAGTGTACCAGTTACACACACACACACACACACACACACACATGCATGCATAGGCAAAATACTATCCTATTTAAAAGTATTAATAAAAGTATCAATTCTTACTTGGAATAATGAAGATCAACTTTAGTGCCTGTATATTATTTCTATATTTTTTTTCTCTCTTGGAAAATTTCAGGTAGAATGAGAGAATATTAAACAGGTATTTAAACAAAATAAAATGATGACATTCTTGATATTCTTAATATTTGTTCTAAATTCAAAAAATGATCCTAAAAACAAAAATTTTACTTGAATGTTATAAATATAAAAAGTATATTCATAGAATTAAAAATTTGACAATTTACAAATCTACTTTTTTAAACTTGTGAATTTGATTTCAGTCATGTGACAATAATCTAATCATTAAAATAAATAATTCAGATACTCGAAAATCTTCTTGATTCTCATGAGTTCTAAAAATTGTTAGTTTTCTTTTTTGCCATAACCTAGACAGGCGGCAATGATATTTAGTCTATTTACAAACATATTTATTCTATTGTTATCCATTACTTTCCCAAGGTTTAATGTGACATATTAAAAACATAAAATTATATAAAATACTTCATCATAAATGCTAACTTACAAAAAAATTAAAATTCTTAGCACATTACTCCATGGGGAAATAAGTGTAATCTTTTGCTGACAACATATGGCAAACTCACAAAAAGTGCTTTTCCAGGTATTTTAAATGGGAATAATGTTGCTTGTAAATCTCCAGGAAAATTATATCATGTTGGTGTTAGAGATGCTAGAGCACATAAAGCCTAATACCCCTATGACAGATGTGAAAATTGAAGCCCACTGTCATTTTCTTGAGTGGCAGTCTAATACTGACCTTAAAAACATGGGATACAGAATCAAAAAAATTAAATTCAGACCCTGGCCCTCGCATGTATTCGCTAGCAAATTTGGGCAAGTTGCCTAACATCATCAGGCTTTATACACTTCCCATGTAAACTGAGAATAATACTATAATACCAACCTCACAAATTTCTTATAAAATAGATGATGCTTTTAACACATACAAATTATTTTAGCATTTTTATTCTTATTTAGTGCTTAAAATTTTTCCATGATCATCTGCTTAAAGTCACATGTCAAAATGAATAAAGTTATAAAGCCATTCACCTTTTTGTGTGACTGTGGCTCAGGGATGCCAGCATCACATGTTTTGGCAGCCTAGGGCCAATCCTTAGCTATTTTTCCCAAAGCAGGCCTTTAGTGCTGGAGCAGGTGGGATTAAGGTGGTGTTCATCCGCAGCTATATTAGCTTCCAGACTCCTCTTTCACATTTGCAAGCTTGTCCCCAGAGCAAATTCTATTCTTCTTTTAGTTCCAAGCCCTCCTTCATTTCCTTTCCCCCCAAAAAGTGAGGATTTTTTAAGGGAAAACTACATCTTCTTATATGTAAGTTTTGTGTACAGGACTTTGTGTATAGACAATAGGCTATATCAGTCAAGAGACAAACTGGAACTGAATCAGTATGAGCAGAACAGGAAGACAGAAGTATCTGAGACTGAACCAAGAACCACTCACCACAATGCACAACCTGTGTTGGGGAAACAAATTGGCTATAGAAAAGAGAATACTGGAACTGTTCTAGGATTAGCCTCCAAAGTATGTAACAAATCTAGATATGCTTCAGACAATCATCAGTAACACCACAGGGGGTACAAATCTGTCAAATAGATGGTGATATATCACCTAGCCAAGAACACAGAAGCCTGAAACAGTGTTTATGGCCAGAAACGCCAGACATGTAGTGACAGCCAGTATGCATGCCCTCACCATTCAACGTACACTGGACAATGTCAAGGATCTGGCTGGCCGAAGTATCAGGCTTGAAGAGAGGGACCTTGGTCCTGAGCATCTGGAGTCTATATGCTTCATGACATGGAATCACCAAGCCCTGCTCTGCTGTGATCAGGAACTAGGGTCCAAATTTATTAGCTAAGCTTGGGCCATGGGAGAACCTTGGCCTCTACCTCTGTTCTTAAACTTCAGCATTATATAGATGGTCTCCATGCCTTATGACTTTCAGTCCAAAAATGATCCTGCTCTTCAAGAATAAGTGAACATATCTCATCATCTCAGGCTATAAACTCAAGTGTAGAAGAAAGCTAATTTTTATTATACTTTTAAAAATTACCAAATCCAATATTACATCCAGTTGCTATCCAAATCATGGAAAACCTCAACTAATTACTGGTTTTCCCCAACTCCAATTGTGTTTAGTTCTTGAGCATAGCGAAGAGGAGAGTGACTTGGTCCTCATGTTACCAACTAACTGTTTTGCCTCTGATGAGATCAACATATTTTCCATATTAGAAGAAAAGCACTAAATTCAGTCCACAGTCCATCAGCAAATCTGAACACTATTTTGGCCTCCAAAACTTGTCCCTCTGATTTCTTGTTTCCCCTTCCATTTTCCTTAAGAAAATCAAACTAATCTTTAAAAAGATAAAGTATGATGTAATTTATCTTTAATTTAACATTTCCCACTTTAGTTAGAATTACATCTAAATTCTTATCCATGGTTGAAAATGACCTGCAATATCTATCCATGCTTTCCTCTAACTTTACCTTGTATCATTCTCTCCCGTGCTCACTAAACTCTACATAGCTTCCTTTCTGTTCTTCTAAGATGCCAAAGCTCTTTCTATTTTAGGCCTTTGCATTTGCTTTCATACTGCCTAGAATATCTTCCCATTCTTATTTCCAATCAATGGCCACATTTTTCCAGATTTCAGCCAAAAGGTAGTTTATTTTGAGAGTCTTTGTCTAACCATTCTATTTAATGTTTTATTGAGCCCACCATCATCACCATCATCAACCACTTTAGCTTATCATCCAGTTTTGTCTTCTTACAAAAGCTTATCATATTCAATAATCATCTTCTTTATTCACTATATCTTTTTGCCATCATAAACTAGGATAGTTTCATAAACTAGGATAGTTTATGAAATAGGCATGCTGTTAATGCTGTTCACTGTCCAGCATTTACTACAGTGCCTGATATAAATGGTGTGCCAAATGCATAAATATTTGACATTAAATCTGCATTACTAACCTTAATTTTTATTCCATGTCATTTGTTTCATCAAAGTTGAATGTTACCTTCAAAAACACCTTGCATCAGTTTCTCTCACCTGGAATATTACTGTATAACTGATTGCACATCTTTGAAAAATTTCTCCTTCTGATTTGTTCTTTATAGACACCAACATGAAAATTGTACATATATTTGTACAATATTTGGTTATGTTAGACTTCACTCCAACAATATGCTGTTTTCACAAGTATATGTTTTTTTTGCTTTTTATTCCTAATAGCCATCTCAGTGCATGATACCTAGTAATTCTCAATAAATAATTGCTAAAGGATGAATAAATATCACTATTGCTTTTTCCTGTTTTCTTTCCACCTAGAATATTTTGTCACAGAAAATCTTCACCTTTGAAAATTTTATTCAGTTTCTGAAGGCTAACTCCAATGACACTTCCTTTACTATTCTTACCCCATTTCTTAGCTAAAACTGATCTCTTTCCCTCTTGAACACAAACAGTATCTTTGTTTTTAAAATATTTTTTGTATAATTGTGGATTTTCATACAGTTATAGGAAATAATACATCTATAAATACCATTCACCCTACACCCTGTTCCCTCACTAGTGACTTCTTGCCTATTGCACAATATCACAACAAAGAAATAGGCATTGAAACAATCTATAATCTTATTTATCTCACCAGTTTTACATCCACTCATTTGTGTGTGTGTGTGTGTGTGTGTGTGTGTGTGTGTGTGTGCATTTAACTCTATGCAACTTCACCATATTTGTAGATTCCTGTGACCACCAGCACAGTCAAGACGCACATTTCCATCATAAGGTCCCCCATGTTACATTTTATAGCCAAAGACAACTTTTCTCTCCTTACTTCCTTAGTACCTAGCAACTGCTAACCTTCATCTCTATAATTTTGTCATTTCAAAAATGTTATACAAATGGAATGATACGGTAGGTAACATTTTAGGTTATCTTTTATCATTCAGTATAATTCCCTTGAGATCCACCCAAGTGTGTGTAGCAATGGTAGTTTCCTTCTTATTGCCGAGTAGTATTTCATGGCACAGATATGCCACAGTTTGCTTACTCATTCACATATAGATGGATATTTGACTTGTTTCCAATTTGTTGCTCTTAAATAAAGCTGCTATGAACGTTCATGTACAGGTTTTTGCATAAACATAGTTTCCATTTCTTTGTGATAAATGCCATAAACACATTTTAAAATTAAGAAACTAATATAAGATTAAATGCTTTTGAAAATGGAAACTGTGAAGTCTCTAGGAAATTGAGTAGCTGTGAGAAATAGGTATTATAATGTTTTCTCTTAGATTAAAAAAAATATTCTTTTATTTTGAAACATTGTTTTTTTATTTTTTCTTATTTATGCAAAATATTTAACCTTATATTATAAAAAATTACCAAGGTAAGGCTAATTGCACCAATGATTATTAGTCCAGTATTTGGTAATAAAATATGCTCAACATTTGGACATCAATTGAATTATGTTGATGCCTGACTAGAACACCCTCTCTTCTTACCTCTCCTTCTCCCTCAGATAAAATCAATTCTATGGTTCTTCTTGCTGAAATTTGTAATTGTTTTTCTGGTATTCATAATTAACTAAATTTATTAAATAGCATAAAATATAGAAGTTTTCTAATAACTACTACATAGTGAACATTGGAGTTGATCAACTTTGGTTTTATTTAGAGAGAAAATATGATTGTGGCTATTTGATGCACACATACAATCGAAAATTGAGAAATGCAGTTAATCTACTAATTATTTGCTGTGCATTGTGAAGATTCTTTGAAATGTTTATTGAATAACTGAATTGTCTATTCATTGTAAACAGAGACTTACGGTTGATCTTGATTTTTAAGATGCTTGTCAGTCAAGGCTAGATCTTTTATGCAAGTGTGTGTGTGTGTGTGTGTGTTTCCTGAGGAATTTCTTGGGCGATTTTCTAAATGAGACACAAGCTTTGCTTTCTAAATCACTGAAAAGAATGAACCCACTCAATGTATGTACTATTACCTAACTACACTTCTATTTTTATTCTCACTTTCTGTTACTTATGAAAAAAGTTATGTATTTTTTCTCCCAATGTTGGAAATTAATCGAATGCCTTAGATTCCATACCTTCATAATTTTTTACTCTTCTTCTTTATTCAGTTTCTCCTTTTTTGCTTTCTAATATAGAAACAAAATCTTATCTACAAAATTATTTTATTTTGTATCCTTAGCCCTTCTCTTTTAGTTACCAAATTTCTCACGTGTGACCCAAAAGTTCAAGGTTTACTTTCTTTCCACCTAATCTTTTTTTAACTCTCTTAAATGCATTTCCATTCTCACCACTCAGGCTAAAAAATAATCCAAATTTGACAACCATAGTTTCCTGAGTCCAAAATTTTTCATCATCATCATCATCATCAACCATCATTGTCATTGTTGTTGTCGTCGTCATTATCATCATCTATCCTCAAGCTACCTGACACCACCCTCAACATTGGTTACCAATTTCATCTGAAAATTAGAATATCACTCCCCTCAATGGTATCTACAAAAGTTTGTTGTTTTACTTCTAAAACTTAGAAAGTCGCATGATTTTTTCTCCATCTCCATGAAGATTTCTAAATTCCTTTCTCTGAAACATAAATGAGCTAGTCTAATTAAGATGACATTCAAGGGGTGTGACCATGGAGTAGGGGCCTTATAAAGAACCAAGACCAAAAGGAACAGGAAGGCCACATTTGTTAAAATGCATCATAATTTAAGGAATTTCTAGAATAGACACAGAATGAAAGCAAGCATCCACACACAGCACCAAGGTAGATGTTTTGCTGGTATGAAGGAACTAGACCTCATTGTCATTCATCCTGCCAAATAAATATCATTTATATTCTCATAAAATTCCTTACAGGAGTAATATAATTTAGTTAGAAAAAAATAAAAAGAATTTGAGATATGATAAGCTAAGGTAGATGAGTTTATTATGCCTCATTCCTTCTAAAAGGAGAAATGTTAACTGTATACATAGCAGTCTTAAAAGCTTTCAGAATGCTTCATTCTGAACATTTAATAAGATTTATCTTGACCTAAACTCTATTTAAATACAGATTGGAAAGGAATGCTTTGTTATTCTTCTGGTTACAATACCGTCCTTCACAATGATATCCTCAGTGTAGTTTAAGAAACTAAATTCAGGTATTAGGAAAACACTCTCCACCAAAAAAAATTTAAAAAAATAAAAAAAATAAAAGTCAACTTTATTAGGAAATCAAAAAATAATCCTTTTTTCCTTCCATAAAATGATACAGAGTAATTTTCATTATTTTGAAAACTAAAGCCATCAAAATGATATTATTCTGTACAAAAGGAGAAAAACACAACCTTGGATATATGATGTTCACTTTCATCTAATAGAGCTAATATAAATCTTTGCAGCTGTAATTCTGAAGAAATGAAATTAAAATGATGAATATAAACTATTGAAGTCCCTCATATGACAGTGACCCCTTTTGGCCTTGCATTTCTTCCCCTACCTCCACCTTACTTTTACATATCCTTGAACATAATAAGCCTGCCACCACTAATGTTATAAAGTAGTAATTGTTCCTAATTGGCAGGGAGGCGACAGACCATTCTGGTAATGTTGTGAAACTGTAAGAAAGGAGGAGTGAGAACATTCACAGGCCCAGCAGTAATTATCCACTAATTTGGCCTGTTTGTGTGGGGACAGCTCATTATAGCCCTTAAGAAACCTCAGAATAAAGAGAGAAAGTAGGTAGGAGGCAAGGTTAAATAATTAGTGTTCAGCAGATTTTTTTAAAGATTCAAAGAATAGGATTAAGTGTGGGAAATGTGACCAGAGTAACAATTAAGAAATGGTAGAATGTTCTGAACTAAGTGAGTTTTATGTTTTTGCAGGAGTAGGTATATATAAGGATTCTATATTATGGCGTAAAAAATGACATGTCACTTTTATTACACTATTTCAATTATGACCCTCATCATCCCCTTACATTTTATGGTGCCAATCTCATGCTTAACGAAAGATTTATTCTCATATGTCCTAAGATTTATCAAGTTTCATAAAATAATGTATAAGTTTTCATATCATTTTATCTTTAACATCTATAGATTTGTTTTGGAGGTTGAAGACATATTTGTTTGTGTATACATGTGCAGGTAGCATGGTATAGATTTGTAAAAGAAATAGTTATTCAACTATAATTTTGTAAGTAAACCAGAATCTCCAGATTTCTCATTTATATATATCTAATACCTCTAATTTCAAGAGTAAGCATGCTTACTCTTAGTTATATGATGACTATGAATACATATGTATTTGGTAAATAATTGATTTGTATATTTTTAAAAGATTTGCTAAGGGTTACATTTTTAAGTCTTCTTAAAAAAAGTATTTTTTCTATGAATATATGTTATTGTAATAAAGATTTTTGTTTACCTAATAGAAAGTGAGATGCAATGGATCGATGATTTTAAGCTAAATGAACTCTATAATTTGAGTCACCCACAAAAGATCTATGTATATCTTAAACTTATACTCATTGAAGGAATTTGGAAAAAGTTCTAGGATATTAAGCTCTATCCCTCTGCTAAGAGATGAGAATACACCTCACTGCAATATAAAAATAGAAGTATGTAGCTTATCCAACAGATTTAAACTAAAATATTATATTAATGTAGCAAGGTCATATATTTTGTTCATATATACATTTAATAATTTTGCCTTAATTTAATTAAAACTGAATATCTTTAAACCAAGAGTTGGGTTGGATAAATGTATTCTGCTATTCATAAGGGGAATTGTGTAGAGTCAATATGAGTAAATTAGTAATAATTGTCAGCAACATTTGAAAAGTAATTTAAAACATAAGTCAAAATCCTTATTTATTAAAATTTAATCATTGTTTTTATTTATAAATAAACTGTAGTGTATGAATGATGACATTCATTGTCATTTTCCTCCTTTTAGAAACATTTATTGGTAACTTTAAATAGATAGCTTGTTTTTAATTACTTAGCAACTTCTGAACTTCATGTGTCACATGAGACTGAAAAAAACAGAATTTACTTTCATACTGCTTTTTTGAACATCAAAAAAGCAGTTTTGTATTCCATCAAACGAGTGGTTTTTCATTTTTCTCAAGATCACTTTGAAGACTACCAATAATTTCATACCATTTTCTCAATTTGTACTTCTACTTGTCTTTAATATCTTCCCTACAAAAGAATGACATAAAAAATGCCAGATTGTTTTTCTCCCTAGCTTATTAAAAATTGTGATCAGTAGAAGAGCCAGGCGTATTTCATTTGTTATTTGCCTAAAAACTACTTACTGCCATTGAACTCCAATTTCTATAGATACCATGGACTATAAATGCTCAGTCTGAAGTCTGAGAAACAACACTTTAGAGAATGAGTTTTCTTAAAATCTTAGGTTTTAAGATTTTCTTAAAATCTTAGGTTGGATAACAATATTTCATCTAAAATTTAGTGAGCATTCAGATTTATTGTTTTATGTGATCCATCAGAATTATCAATGACTTTCTATTTTTCAGAGAATAAAGTCCCTATACTTATTATAATAGTTCTTCTGACTATGATCAAAGTAATGTATTTTGCAGTTCTAATATATTATAGATGATTACTATAACAGATACTAATGCTAACCCTTATATTTTGCAGCTTCCATTGCAATTAGCATGAGATCATGTGCCTAGTTCTGGCTACTGGGCTGAAAGTAAATATTTTAAGTGGCACTTCCAAAGAAGTTAAGAGAGGATGTTTGTGATCCAGCCTCTATAATCCCCTACTGTGAGGACCTTGGAAAATGCATGGAGATATGGTAACATCAAAATATAGAGTAATTTAAATTCTAGAGTCATCACTTAGAGAACAGTTATCCTGAAGGATCTACCAATATATAATGGACTTTATATGGTGGGAAATAAACCTTTGTTTTCTTAAGTCACTAAGATTTGATGATACAGATGCACTCATTACCACTGCAAAGTTTGGCCTAATGTGACTAATACATATCCTAAAGTTTGTTGATTTGGCAAGAAATTATTATAACTCACAATTAACTTTATATCATCTCACACTGATGTCTTTCTAAACTTAGACATGATATTTGGAAAATTAAAAAATATATTTTCAAACTATAATAATTTTTATATTAAAACTTTAGGTATTGGGGATATTGAGGAACATAAATATTACTGCCAGTACAACTAAAAATCCAGATAAAAGAAATAAAAATATATCTGAAAATCATCAAGGCAGTAGTACTTTATTAATCCAGAGAGAACACAAAATGATGACCTGACATTTTGAGAATAAATTTTCTCCTGAAGTGTCTGCTGATTTTTATTTTGATTTATTTTATTTTATTTGGTGATGAACACAAAACAGAGAATCTATCCAGGTACCTAAAACAAAGAGACAAACTAGTCGATCTTTTTGCAATTTTGAGGAGCTAGAAGAAAAAATAAATGTAGTTCAGAGCTGTTTAGACAATCAAATTTGAGGATCAAATATCCTGGAAAGAAAAAGATATATATATGTGTGTGTGTGTGTGTGTGTGTGTGTGTGTGTGTGTGTGTGTGTGTTTTTTAAAGGGACAAAGGGACAGCAGTAAGTTTAACAGGTAATTCATTTTTCAGTAGAAATGATGGAGGCCAGAAGACAAAAGAATGCCATATTTGAAGTACTAAGAAAAATAGCTGCCAACCTAGAATTCTGTACATAGCAAAACTAACCTTTATACGTGAAAACAATGACATCAACATACAACGAAAATAGAAATAATTTGTCACGAGAAAAACTACACTAAAAGAAATGCTAAGGGGAGAACTCTAAAAAGAAGAAAAATGATGTGGACATAAACTCAAAAATGCAGAAGTAATAAGAAACAATGCAGAGAATAAATATATGGGTGTATGTGTATGTGTGTGTGTGTATGCATATTGACTACATAAAATAATATGCTGTATCCAACCTATGTGCAGAATTAAAATTCATGACAATAATATAAATATTGAAATGGTGATAGTAAAGTTAATGTGTTTGAATCTCATATTTTCTGATACATGGTTAAAAATAGTAAGAGTATAGATATAAAACAAAATATATCAATAATTACATTCAATGTAAATAGGCTAAATATTCCAATTAAAAAAATTCAAACTGAATTAAAAGAGAAAGTCTAATTATATGCTATTTAAAAAGATCTGTACTTAGTATAGGACAAAGAATCATTGAAATAAAAGTATAGGGGAAAAAAAAGAAACACAATCAAAAGAAAGCTCTTGCTGATATATTGATATCAGAAAAAGTAGACTTAAGACAAGGAACTATTGCTAGATTTAAGGAGGGTAATTTTGTAATGATTAAAAGATCAATTCACCAGGGAGATGTAATCATGTTAAATGTATATGTACTTAATAACATAGCTAAAATTATATCAAGCAAAAAATGTCAGAACTAAAAAGAATAATGGATGAATTCATAATCGAGGTGAAACACTTTCATAATTCTCTCAATAACCGATAGAAGACAAAAAATTCCAGTGAACATAAAGATCTCAACAACATAATCTAAATTGATATTTGCAGAGCAATGCACCCAACAACAGAACATATATTTTACAGCTGCCCATCAGACTTTTCCAAAATTCACCATATGCAAGACTATAAAGAAAATCTTATCAAAATTAAAGAGAAAATAGATATACTTTTCCATTTCATGGAAATCGAGGTAAAAAAATGACTAAAGATTAGCAAATTATCAAATATTTGGAAATATACTCAATATCCATCTGGTTAGACAATCAATCATAATGGAAATTAAAAATACTCAGCTAAATTATAATAAAATATGAGATAATAAATTTTTAGGATACAGCTATATCTGGCTTAAGTGAAAACTTGTAATCCTTAAAAATGTTTAATAGAAACTTTTTTTAAAAAGGTTGAAAATCATGTGTGATATATATCATATGCAATTAGAAAAAGAACATCAAAATAAACAAAGAAAGTTAACAAAAGGAAATAATTAAGAGAAAAGATGAATAATATAGATAACAAATCATACAAGAGGGAATCAACAAACCCAAAATTTGATTTTTGAAAAGAGTATAAAATAACCACCCTTCATACAAATGTTCAAGAGGAGGTCAAAACACAATTTACCAACACCAGAAATGAAAAAGGGGAAATAATTACACCTTCTACAGTAAATAAAAAGCAATCAAGATAATATTGTGAAATTTTATGTCGATATACTTGAAAAACAACATAAAATGGATAAATTACTCAAAACACAATCTAAAAAAAGGTAACACAAGAAGTAAATAGAAGAAAATGAACTGAATTAAAGCTTTCTCATAAATAAAGCTGTGAAAGACCAAGTGTCTCTCAATAGTAAAATGCGTTAATAAATTATGGCATATGGCAATAATGAAAGAACTACTGCCATGCACTATATGGGTAAATATAATAAAAGTAGTGTTTACTGAAAACAACGAAAGCACATTCTGTGTAATACTACACACAGTCCTAAAGCAGAAAGCTACCCTACGGTCTTACAGGTCACATAGATACTTATTTTTAGTAGAGGTAGTAATAGAAAGAGAGCAAGAGGGGCTTTGTGGGATGCTGATAATGTTTTATTTCTTGATCTGTGTGATCATTACGCTGGTGTATTCACATTATGAAAATTTATCAATTTGTTAATCCATAATTTGTGCATTTTTCTGAATAAATCACATTCTCACCCAGTGCTTTTCTCCCTCTCACACCCCACTCCCCCACTCCCAAGAGACATTCTATGCTGTCTGGAGATATTTGGGTTATTACAACTTGGCAGGAGTGCTACTGGCATCTAGTGGACAGAGGCCAGAGATGCTGCTAAACATCCAACAATGCAGAAGACAACTTCCTTCAACAAAAATTTCTGGTTTGAAATGTCGATTTGCCAAGGTTGAGTTGAGAAATCCTGATAAATATAATATAATTCAATATAAAGTATATTAAATTTTTAAAAATATATATAACTACATAGATGTAGTTTTTATTCAGTGTGGATGTTTAAATACATAAAAGACCAATTCTACCAAAGACACACAATGCATAAGGCATACAGAAAATTAACTGAATTTAATTAAATTGAGCACAAATATTTAGATTTTAGGGAGACCAATCAGAAACCATAATCATAATCCCAAGTCTACCATTATGTATTCATTTGCAAGGATTTTAGACAGATTACAATTAAAATCATATATGCTATAAAACCAAAATTTAAAGAAAATATAGGGAAACAAATGTGTCCCAAAGCTTACACATACAAGAGTAGACATGAGCACTCATTCTAAGTCCAGATTTCCTGTAAGTCAAGTCATAAAGGAAAACTATGGAATATATAATTTTAATTGTCTGACAAAATGAAACATACTAACTCGTCATAAGGAAAAACTCACATTCTTGAAACTGAATTTTGAAGGGAATTTGTAATGTGGAGAATTTATAGAAGGCCACTGATCGATATAATGCACACTGACTTTGACAAGAGTTTTGAAGAAGTTATAGCAATTTTTGAAAATATGATTTTTTAAAAATCAAATCTCAATAATGTCAAGGAAATAGCATAAAATGTACATGAGTGGAACTTTTTATGAATGGCAGATAGGCAATGAAGTGGCTGGTATGGCTATGGGAATTCAGTACAGAGGTACAGAATCCAAATCTCTACTCCAGGACTGGCAAACTAAGCAGTCCTTTTTTTCTCCCAGGAGTCAAATCACGTCCACCAACTGTTTTTGTAAATAAAGTTTTATTGCAACACACTGATATCCATACATTTACCTATGGTCTATCCCTCTCTTCACACTACGATGGCATGAGTGAGTGGTTGTGACAATGTTGTCACATTGTGGAAAAGCTTTTAGCAAACTTCTTTTGTATATGAATCACTTAATTTAGAAAATTATTCTATAGACTAGATTTACCCTTTATGCACGTGAGGCTTTTTTTCTACTACCCACATATTTATGGTGCCTAGAACATATTCGCATTATCATATGACTTGTGGCCTCTATGCCTTTGGGTCATGATATTGGAACAATTAGAACTAGCTTAACTGTATAAAAAAGTGATTACAACCCACATAAATATGCCTGTTAAAGTAAAAAAAAAAAAAAAATGTACCTACAACCCAACTTTTCCTCCCTGGCAAAATAACCTAAATGCCGATTCTCAAATGCAACTATTATGGAAGAAAAGTCATAGTGAAAGGAGACAGCAATCTTAACTGATTGTGGTTAAATTGTCCTACTTTTCTGAATTTTAGAAGATTGCATGACCAAATAACCATGTTATAGGGTTCCTCCCATGGCCTTGAAGTGTCAGTGCAAATGAGAGTCCCTGAAGCTGAAATAAGCATTATTTGCTTCACAGGAAAACCACTCTTACTACATTAGATTAGAATATAGTCATTTTTCTATCAAAAATTTATGGTCATTTGATATTTATGATGAGCTGTCCTACTGTGTAATGATAAAATTAAGCTAAACCATCCTTTGGACTAGTAGTGGTGAAATGGCTAATTGAAATTATTAGCACAATCTGTGAACATATTACCTTAATTTAGTGCTCTTATATTAATGAGTTGATTGGTCAAGGACAGTATATTTTAGTAGTAGGAGGAATTGCCATTATAAATTTTTTTAAAGGCATAAGATTCATAATGGAAAAATACTGAACTGCTTTTTTATATACCATAGTTAATCTCATATTATTTCCTCTTTCTAATATCTAAAGTTATAAAAAATCCAACTTTTGGTACACTTTATATAAATATTTTTCTTACCCATAAACTAAAAGTATGTCCTTTGGTTTAAACAGAAAATGAACACAGCCACTTGCCCATATTAACTAAATAAACAGACGTTTAGACAAATTTTTCTTAGGAATTCTAGAAACTATGTTAGACTTGAGAGTAATGTGGTCAAGTGGAACAGAGCAGACTGTGTAACTTTAATACTCAGCTTCATTTTATATTTTTAAAAAAATGAAAAAACAAAAAAACAATATACGCTTCCTCTAATGTCAGCTTGAGGACAGAAGAAATAACAAAAGGCACTCATGGGATTGAGAATATGATGCCTGAAGCCGTGTGAATATAGCAAATTTTCCCTTGGGATGATTCACATCTAAAAGTGAGAGCTTCTATGTTCCTGTGAAAAGAGGGTTTCAGTTTGTTTAAATCGAGGCAAATATAAAATAACTTTTACATTTTTTTCTCAAGTTTTCCTGTTAAAAATGTATTTCACACCCTAGGAATGTTTCATTTCAGTATACCTTCTGTGTGTTTTAAAAGATGTGAATATACTCCATTAAAAAAAGAAAAAAGAAAAGAAAAAAATAGCCCTCTCACTTTAAACTGATTGAATATACCAAGGTAGTTTTGAAATGATGTGATAGGAGAAAATGTGTGTGTGTGTGTGTGTGTGTGTGTGTGTGTGTGTGTGTGTGTACCACACATCCCAAATTTAGAGAATTTTCAAGAGAATGATCAAGCAAACATAATAGCGTGAGACAGTATTTTGAAAACAGAAGCACTTGAGAAATATTTTCCATTTTTAAAATAGGATAACTATTTGCCAAATGTTTAAGTTGGGTGACTGCAACAATATTTAAATTTTTGTCTGAAATTAGCAGTCTTTTGGCAAAAAAATTATACAAGACAACTGCCAGATTAAAATATATACACTCAATCTGTCCTTTAACTCACCACTCATCCTCTCCTCCTGTTTCTCTCTTTTTCTTTATTTCTTTAACCAGAAAAAAAAAGAAGTGCCTTTTTTTGTAATTAGAAATGAAAATAAATTCTGAATGTGTGAAACTCAATAATGATTAATCACAGACCATTCCGAGTTTATTAAAAGCATTCTGCTGTAATTTTTTTAATCCAGAAGAACGTACTTCTTGTTTATAGAGAATCCAAAATAGCTGAATACAAGCATATGTTCATGTATCATGTTTTAAATGTCCATATTATAATGTTCATTTGCTAATATTCCAATTAGTTATGTTACTTATAAGACTGTTGGATGAAATAATTACTATACATTAAATCTGATATTTTCTAAAAGAAAATATAGGAGGCTTTGAACAATTTTACCTTTTCCATTTCAGTATTTTTCTTGAAAGCAGAGCCTCATTCTTAGATGTACACGCATAGAGCCACATATGAACACACACATACGGATTTGTGTATGCACAAATATGTACACACACATACGGATATATGTATGCACAAATATGTATTTTAAATAAATTACAAATGGGTGTTATAACCTCTTTTGTCATAATATACTGTATCCTGATTATTTTATCATATCACTGAATATTCTTTTTAAAACTTTAATTTTTCAAATACAGTTGATATATTAGTTTCAGTGTACAACATAGTGAGTAGACATTTATATAACTTATAAAGTGATCATATCAATAAAACTAGTACTCTTCTGACACTATACATAGTTATTGCAATATTATTGACTATATTCTTTATGCTGTATATACCTTAAAGACCCATGACTATTTTGTAATTACCACTTTGTACTTCTTATCCTTTGCCCTTTTGGATATTCTTTTGTGAATTTTTTAATATTGATATATTTTTAATTATGTAGATATGCAATAATAATTTATTCAATTGGTTCCTCCATTATTTAACTTTGGTTGCTTGTGTTCATTCCCCAGAGCATAATCACAGTGAATGTATATGTAAATATATGTACATATTTATATTTATACATTTCATAATAATTCCTTTTATGTTTTTGATAAAAACATCCTAAAGTTTATAATCTATGAGAGTGTCAAGTTCCTAGCACCTCACTTTTGGAAACACTAGTCTAATGGAATGGTTGAATAAAAAATTAGTAGTTTATTTATTCTAATCATCTATTTTATCATATCTATTCTCTACTCTTCTCCATACCTATTCTGTGTATTGCTTCAAAAATTTAAAAATTGCTACCATAAGAATTGTTAAATTTCTCTACATTTAGCTTAACATAGGAACTAATTCAGAGAGGCAAAATGAACTTTTAGGTACACGAACAAGGAGGACTGGAAACAGCCTATTTAACTTTTTCAGCAATTTTAAAAAATATATTAATTAAAATATTTGTTACATACTTAAATGCTCCAGATGAACATATTTTTAACCATGTAGCAAGAAATAAAGCAGGGGTACAAAATGGTATTATTTTTATAGAACTATGGTTTTTAATGATTGCTGGAAAATATTTCAAAAAAGAAGAACATGGGTTTGATAAAATTTGGAAAAGAAAAAAGACGGGCAAGAGACACAAGAATGAGAACAAAAATGGTGAAACAGTAGGAACAAAAAAAGTGAAAAAGTCTTAAAAAACTATTTTTATATAAAGATTATCTAAGTAAATCTTTTTCATGATAGATAACTACAATATATAAACTTATGTTTATATATTATAGTCTATTACTAATTATAAATTTAATAACAGACAAAAAATATGGGAAATTCGGTAAGAGGCCTGAAAGAAGAAGTCCATTATTAGATCAAGGGGAATCAATCATAACACTGAAAAAAATCAGGATCCCAAATCTTTCATGACAGAATCTGTCCTGCGAGCTGTAAGATCAGTTCTTGTGTTTGTTTCTGCCTCAGTTTCAGAGGGAGGCCTAATTGCAGAGGTATCATACTCTAACACACCACAAATCACAATTGTGGATGCCTTCATAATTCAGAAAACAAACGAGGCCATCTCTTTTATTACTGGACTCTTTACTGGGCTTCTGAGGTTGGCAGTATTTTACAGCTATAGCCATTCTGCCTACTACATGGAGAAAATGAGCCTGAAATATGAAGTCCAGCAGAGGCAAGAGATAAGCAGAGAGGTGACATGGAGAAACTGACAGAACTCTGGCTCAATCAATTCTATGTGATACCAGCCTCCATCTTCAACTTCTCATTTATAGGAGTGACTAAATTTTTATTTCAATTAAACTGGATTTGGTTTCTGCCAGTTGCAATAAAATGATCCAGGCTAATAAAATAATTCATTTTATTTATCTCTCAGGGCAAACACCTCAATATAGTTATAAGGTAAATTTAGTAGAAGATAATTTAATTTTGAGGCATATAAGTTTAATTAATGTACCTTTTTCCCCCTTCCAATACCATTTTGACATCATTAAACATAAAGCCTTATGCTAAATTTTGAGCATACAGTGGGTGTTGGGTGCGGTGGGGGTACTACACAAGGAAAATGGCTACTTCAGCTGAAATTGTTTCATTAAATCCTACAGGGAAAATGTGCTAAACACAAGGTATATATATTTGTCCACGAATAAATTATTATTTCTGCTTAGTGATAAACATACCAAATACTGGTGTCCTAAATCCTGTATGTTAGTCATAGAAGACAAATTTTTATGATTTTCTGACACATTTGTACTGCCAGATTTCACTAAAGCATACGAAGTACACATTACCCTGACAGCAAAGAAATGAAAATTATGCACTATATATATTTTTCAGTGGCATCTTTGTAGACCTTGCCAGTATCTGAATTGTTAGAACATGGTTAAATGTCAATTTTGTGCAGGAATTTTAAAGGAAGTTTATTATTGTGCTGAATATATTTGGTCATAAATTTTATTATGCAGGAAAAGCAAACTTTTTCTAAACAGGAAATTTTACAAACATTCATTAACTGTTCAAAATAGCAAGGCTTTTGAATTCTAGACATTTTATTAATAGTGATGTGGCTTTTCAGTGGCTTTCATTTTTAAGGACAAATATATCTTATTTTAGCATTTTGAGTTTCAGTATATAGTTTTAATAGTGACCTCTTCTGTCTGTCTGCCTACTTTAAGAAAACAATGTTAAAATAGCATTATAGGGTATTAGGTGATTTAGAACTTTTTTAAATGGAAGGAGTTTAGAAAATAAGTGAGAAATTTAACAAATTTTAGTAGATAATGAAAATACCTTCTATAATTTCATTCCATTCTGCTATTGACAGTTTTTTCAGCTCTTTGTCAAGAACGACATTGAAATCACAGGTAATAGATTGTTCTCAGGCATGAAATAAATTGGACAGGCTAATGTTTTGAGACTACTTGCAAAATTTTTAAAATTTAATATTGAAATCCAATTCTTAAATTTAATAAATTATAAAATATTTATTATTAAAGCAAAATATGAACACTCAAAAGAAAATTTACCACACCAATATGGGATTTGGGTGAATATATTTTACTTATTTACCTACAAATTCACACACAATTGTAAAAATGAGATAATTCTCTGACAGAAAGTCTAAAATAAGTATAGTTTAAGTAGGATAGAATTTTATTTTTATTCATGTGAATAAAGTCCTCTAGGAAATGGTTTCATGAGCAATTTGGCAGAAAAGTCCTTTAAGCTCATTATTTAACCAGCCTTTGGTTGTGGTTTTTTGTCCTCACGGTCCAAAATGACTGAGCTATCACATCAACATTCCAGAAAGTAAGATAGAATCACTGCCCTGCCTAAAAATATAACATGAGTTGTGTGTGTATGTATTAAATTTTCAATAGCCCATATAAAGTAACAAAGAAAATTAATTATGTAATATACCATTGGAAGATGTAATCAGTATAAAAAGTTAAGAAGAAATTTTACTTACTTTTTTTCATACAAAGTCTTGGAAATTTTATATATATTTTATATTTATAGAATTTCTCAATTTAAGCTAGCCCCAAATCAAGTATTCAACCTATGGCTAATAGTCACATCAGACACCTTGCACCTATGTTTGAAAGCAATGCATGTATGCTCTCTCTCATTAGTTCTAAGCAAGGTTATACTGGAAGTCCTAGTAAATTCAGTAGATAAGAAAAGGAAATAAAAGGATAAAAGATTGGGAAGAAAGAAATTGCCTTTAATCACAGAAGACATAATTGTCTATGTAAAAACTCTCCCAAATTCACACACACACACACACACTAAAAACTCCTATGCCAAGTACAGCAAAACTGTAGGATACAAGGTTAATAAAAGTAAATTGCTTTTGTGTATGTGTATATGTATACATATATATAGTAGCAGTAAACAATTGAAATTAAAAATAAGTAATTTTCTCTTTATTTTGGAGTCTGAGAAGAATTTTTCTTCATTTTTAAAGCTTAATAATGAAATATCTCAGAATAGTGAATTCTGGTTCAATATCACCAGGTAGATGGCGGGCACTTTGAATTTTCATATTGTATTATTTTATTTCATAATTGCCTTAATTCTAATTTTAAATATTAGGTCCTCTTAGTTTGTTTTTCTGATTCAGATACTACAATATGATGCTGGATCTTTGCTCTTTGCCATCTTCTACATCTATTACTTTCCCACTAACCTTGTTTTATTATTATTAATATTGTTGTTACTGCTGTTTATTTTCTTATCTTTTCTCATTTCTCCTCTGTGTATCTCTTACTATACTTCTTTTTGCATCAGTTATTCTTTAGGTACTTACAAATTTTCTCTTCATTTGTAAGATGTATTATAAGACATTTCTTTCTTTAGATCAGTCAATTCCATTTCACATCTTTTTGGTTTTGTTCATTTATTTTTGGTTTTTGTATATCTGGTTCACCATTTTATTTTACATTTGCAATTTCTTGCTTAATTATCTTAAATTTCAACCCGAGTTTTATGCTTTTTTTCTTATGCTTCATGGCTTGATTTAATTGATGTGCTTTAACTTAAAAGTTCTTATTTTTATTTATTAGAGTATTGTTTTTATAGATGCTGGGTTTTACTTTCCTTTGATATTTTTGTTTGTTTATTTTGCTTTGTTTTGTTTTGGATTCTCCTGTACCAGCTACTGCAGGATACTCTGAGAAATCAGGGGCTGATTTTCCTGATGTCTGAGTTCAAGGCCTTCCCCTCTGGTACAAATTAAAAGCTTTTATAAAGGGCCTATTTTCTTTGTTTTAAATATATGATACTTCTCTATGAGTTTGTTTCTGTTTTATTTGTTTTATTCCACATATAAGTAAAATTATATGGTATTTGTCTTTCTTTTGTCTCTTATTTCACTTATCATAATGCTCTCTAGGTTCATTCGTGTTGTTGCAAATGGCAAGATTTCATTAATTTTTATGGCTGAATAAAATTCCACTGTATATAGGTACAGCATCCTTATCCATTCATCTATTGAAGGATGCTTAAATTGCTTCTAGATCTTGACTATTGTAAATAATGCTGCAATGAGCACAGGGGTGCATATATCTCTTTAAATTAGTGTTTTGGATTTCTTTGGATAAATACCTAGAAGTGGAATTGCTGAGTGAAAAAGCTTTGGGGTTAAAAAGTATAAATTGCCAGTTATAAAAATAGTCACAGAGATATAAAGTAGAGCATGGGGAATATAGTTAATAATATTATAATAACTATGTGTGGTGTCAGATGGGTACTAGACTTATTGGAGTGATCACTTCGTAAGATATATAAATGTCTAATCACTATGTTGTATACCTGAAACTAATATAATATCGTATGTCAACTGTAATTGAAAAATTACATATGAGTGTGTATGTATGTGTGTGTTTGTGTCAGTGTGTGTGTATATATGTGTGTGTGTGTGTGTGTGTGTGTACATATACATATATACACATATATATATATTTCTTTTTCCTTTCTTTTGCTTTACATCTTTTAATTCTTTGCTGCCTTCTAGTTTCAGTAGGGTCATCTTCTTCATTGCTCGTTTATTTCTTTTCATCATCGAAGACACCCCAAAACACTTCCATTTTCAAAAATATCTCTCTTCTGCAGGAACTTTGACTTCTCAAGATGGTCATCTTGGTTCTATGCATTTTTCAAGTCCTTTACTTAAAACTTACCAGTAGCCAGTGGCCTAACCGGACATATTCCCACTAGAATGAGGCCTTTTTTGTCTGAAGTTAAACTCTAGTTGATATTATCTCTGTTCTATCACCCTATGACCCTATTATACTCTTCTCTCTTTTCTGTTCAGCTTGACCAAACTCCTGTCTTCAGATAGAATCTGAAGCAAATTTTTTTGGTCTTGAGTGTTTATTTTCCATATTAACAAATAAATTGAGTTTTGTCATATTAAATGGGAGATTTAGTTGTCCTGGTTGTTTTTCTTGACATCATATAATTTAGGAGAAAATTTAGGAACATTAGAATCTAGAAGACCACTAAATTCTCCTTTATGAATGCTGAAACTTCTGCACATTTTAAAAAATCATTTAAGAATACAATATGGGCATTCCTCTAAAGGAACCTTTTTTGGGCCTCAATTTTAGACAATATTTACATAGATTTTATAGCACTAATGTATTACAATTTATTTGGTTTTGGCAAAAGTTTTTAGTTATATAAATGAATTAACTCTGGTATATTTAAGCAAAAACTTGATTTGTTAAAGATCAATAGTTAAAGTAGCTATGCAACTTGAATCAGTCTTGTTTAAAATTGTTGTCCTGAGGATAATGTATAATTGTTTTCATTCTCATTGTCACTCTCAAGTGTCCTCATTGATGACAAATTATATGGTCACCTTATGACTCACAATTATTGAGAAGCTTAAAAAACTAAGTTTCTAGGAATAACATCTAAAACCATGTCGTAGAACCCACCTGATGATAACACTACTGCCACTGGTTGTCGCCACCAAGCTGGAAAAGTGAAATCTACACTTTACTTTGCCTCAGGAACTTCACCTACTAACGTCTACTAACTCTATGAAAAGTGGATACTTCCAAGAATAAAGAAAACTCCAAAAAAAAACTGTTTCTTCACGTTTCTCAATTCAGAATCAGTCTCAGGTGAGTGCATCTGCCTCACCAGCATACAAGTCAGAGTTTCCCTTGCAGTTAGTTAGGATGCAGGTAATTGTTGTGAGCTCTGCCAATCATGCATACACTCCCATAAGTCTATTATTCCTTCTATGGTTTCAGTTTCCTGGCTAGAATCAAAATGCCTCCCCTTAGTTAAACATATAGCTTCCTAAGCTTTTTCTCTTCCATGTTATTTGTTTGTTATTTATTTATTTATTGAAGAGCTGTACTTTTAAGAAGCAATTCTCTTAATTCCTTGGGGAGCCACATGTCAATATCATTCCACTGACAATACATTTAAAATTAATCAAATATATGATGCATCAAAGAGCAAAATTCAATATTCTTAATCCCAGTATATTTCAAGAATACTTGATAAATTAATTTTGCCCAGAGAATAATCACAAGGATTAAGTGAATCTTGAAGGTATTGAATTCATATCTGAAGTGGGTAAATATAACTGTAAGATGGCAAGACTTAAAAGAAAATATGATAGTTCTTTACTAAGTTATAAAATGCTATCACATGAAAGGGGGGAGAGATTGTATCTCTATTAAAAGATAGAAATGCAATGACTAGGTACACAGTACAAAAAGTAATATGTCTATTTACTATAAGTATTTTAATTTATTTTTGCTATGTTATTAACAGAATTCTTACATTGTTTCAGAGATTCTTAAGCCACAAGTTTCTTAATCCACAAGAATCACTTTTAAATCTAAGACTAGGCTATGTTTCCATTCAAAAGGCTTTAATTTAAAAAATAAGAAAAACAATATTTAATGGACAAAGAATCTGAATAGATGTTTCTCCAAAGAGGACATACAGATGGCCAATAGACATATGAAAAAATACTCAACATCACTAATCATCAGAGAAATGCAAATTAAATCCACAATGAGATATCACTTCACACCTGTCAGAATGGCTATCATCAATAAATCAAAAAACAAGTGTTGGTGAGAATGTGAAGAAAAGGGAACCCTTGTGCACTGTTGGTGGGATTGCAAAATGGTACAGCCAATATGGAAAACAGTTTGGAGGTTTCTCCAAAAATTAAAAATAGAACTTGTGATCCAGCAATTCCACTTCTGGGTATTTATCTGAAGAGAACCAAAACACTAATTCAAAAACATAGTTTGCAATCCTATGTTCACTGCAGAGATAGTCACAATAGCCAAGATATGAAAGCAACCTATATGTCCATCAATAGACAACTGGATAAAGAAACAGTGGTACATATATACAATGGAATGTTAGCCATAAAAAAGAAAATCTTACTATTTGTGACAACAGGGATAGACCTAGAGGGTATTATACTAAGTGAAATAAGCCAGAGAAAGACAAATATCATATGATTTCACTTAGATGTGTAATATAAAGAACAAAATAAATGAACAAATAAAATGAAAACGAACTCATAGATACAGAGAACAAATCTGTTTGCCATATGGGACAGAGGTTGGATGGCTGGGTGGAAAAATTGAAAGGATTAAGAAGTACAAATCAGTAGTTACAAAATAGTTACGGGGATGTGAAATACCGCATAGTGAATATAGTCAATAATATTCTAATAACTATGTATAGTGCAAGGTGGATACTAGATTGATCAGATCACTTCGTAAATTACATAAATGTGTAACCACAGGTATGCTGTACTTCTGAAACTATTATAATATTGAATGTCAAATCTAATTGAAAAATAAAATTAAAATTTAAAAAAGCTGTATAAAAAATAGTATCTTCTCCATTAGCTGATCCTATATTGTCATCCCCAAAAATATTTTTTCAATTTATTGGTAGGTCAAAGAGCCCAAAAGTAGCACAATTTTATTTTTTGTATAACATCAGGTTACATATTTGGAACACTAAATAAGGATAGCTCTGAATTTACTACAAATTTAAATGAGAATAACGAAAACCTTCATCATGCAACAAAAGTGGTATATGATCAAAACCATTTTTAGTGATATAACCATACTTTCATCAGAACTAACTATGTAAGTAGTACAATTATTATATCAATAAGGATGCTTCCAGATTGTAGCCATAAAGGGAACTTTTGCTTTGTTTCCCACCAAGCTTTTAAATTTTCTTAGTGAGATTGGTTCTTTCCCTGACTCTGGATGGAATTTTAGGCAGGCCCTGTGACTTCTCTTGCCATGCTATGTAAATACAATCCTATAGGCAGAGTTTAATAATTAAACAAAATCAGTCTTTAAAATTTCCAGTGTTCTGTAAAAATCAAACCTCCAAACCTACTTGTAGGCTGTGGCCTTCCGCTCCCCAACTTCAGGGTGCTGTGGGCTCTAATCAGAAAAGAAGATAGTGTTGGTTTAGTGCCCTCTCTTTCCTCCTATAGCCAGATCCTCTTCTCTCATTTAGCTAATTCCTTCAGGGTTGAAGGATTAGTAGGAGGAGGAGTATAAAAATAAGGAGAAGATGAAATTTCTTACTGGTGATGATCTAGAACAAGACTTATCTGGATTTGGAAAATTTTTAGACTGGACTCTTTCATGGGGCAGTCTGTGAGTACACTGGAGTTTGTCTCCTACTACTTTCATCTGAAATTCTTTTCAATAGATAAATGCAATTCTGTTCTGGCTGATCACCACCTAAGGTCTCATGGTAATAGGAAATACACCTCCAGTTTCCTTCCCTGGAGATTCTCTGGTCCCACCTGGAGTTTCTCAGACAGCTTTCAAGAATGACCTTCTAATATTAGAGGGAAAATCCACTTTTCTTTGTCCTCAGAAGTTCCAATGATACAGTTATTTCTCAAAACACAGCTTTATATTCTGCTATCATAGTTCAAGTTAGCCAGCATTTAAGCAGTTAGGATCCTCACGCATGACTCAGAAACCACTGAGGTGGTTTAAGACTCATAGCATAGTTCTCTCTAAAGAATCTTCTATTATATTTTCTTGTGATCTCCACTGCCTATCTTTTTAGACTTGAAATGGGAGAGAGGTTATGTGTTTTATATGGAGTCTGGAATTCTTGATTGAAATTATTTGCACTTTTGGGAATGTACTTCAACTGAAAACTTCCATTTTAACTTCAGATTCCATTAAACTCACTCTCTGCATGTCATAAGAGCTTCTATGTGAGAATTCTTGCCTTCCCTCCCTCACCTGTGACTTACATAAGAAATGAGCTCATTAAAGAATATGGAAAAAGATCTGTACTCTCACTACTGGTATATTCATTTTTGAGTATTTCTTTCATGTATTTTCTCAGATGCACACATATTTTATATTATTTAAATTTATAGTATATGTATTGCGACTATTTTTAATTGCTATGATAAAAATATTCAATACAGTCTTTATTTTAATAACAATGAGTATTCTATAAGACTACTCAGAATTTGGGAGTTACATAAATATTTTTTCTCCAAAGTTTTAGAACAGTTTTAGAAACTGTATATAGCTTTGTTTGAATTTTATATAGAAAGCACACTAGTAATTTTTTTTAAGACAATGGGATCATTTAAAGCAGATGTTTGTTTCAGAGGACTAGTGTTCATGGTACACATGAACATCCAAAACCACCCAGAATACTGCAGTAACAATGGCAGTACCTTGCCTGCTTGAGCCTCATCACACTCAGGTCTGCAACAAAAATCTTCCTCAGCATGGCAAGGAAAAGTGATGCAAAACACTGATATTTTTATTTTATTACTCATCCATTCATGCAACATGCATTTATTGAATGCCTTTTATACAGGCATTGAGCTAGGAACTCTGGGAAATGCAAAGATGAATAAAATGTGGACTTATCTTCAGATTTCATTTTGATAGAAGAGATATTACAAATTATAGTAATGAGTATTCAAATTGATCTTTTAATGGCTATTATGAGCTATTCATGCATAACAATAATTTATAAACACATTATTTAATCTTCCCAATAATCCTTCAAAGTAGGCATAAGTAACCTAATTTCAGACGAAGACCCAGAATCTCAGAGATGTTAAGTAATTTGTACAAGACCAGACAGCTGATAAATGGCAGAGGTAGTATAAAGCCTCCAACATGGCTCTAGAACTATCCATTATGGCATGCCTTGTGTACAAAGCAGTCTGCCTTTAAGAGAGATTCAAGGAAAATGTTATTAGTCTTTAGAAAAGAAGAACACTATGATCTATAGGGACAATTGAAATATTTTGTAAACATAGAGAAGGTTGCATCACCAGATAGTTCACAGGTAAATTATTTCTGTTAGGGAAAAGGGCAATAGACTTTGAATTGTTCAATTGATTTTCTAGACTGATTCAATTTTCCTTGGTTAGGTTTATGTGTCTAAAGCCTGAGAGAAAAATTTCATGTATTCCATAATCCTGGTGAGTCTCTATATCTTCCTCTGATTTGAGACAGGCCAAAAGTATTATTTCTTTCATTGTACAGTGATTCTCACAGCCATAGTGAATGGAACCCAGTGAAATTTTGCAACTAGTTAACTTCTACTTATAACAAGTATATAAAATTCAGTGAGATGTATGTTTCCTTTGGACAGTGAATGGGTTTTTCAGGTAGTTTTAAGACGTCCATATATTAAAATGAATAATTGTTGTAACATTAATATGGACCAAATGGGAAGAATATTTGTAAAATCATTGTGAATAAATAGTGTTCCATTTTTTGTAATAGACAGAACCCTGGTAACTATGCCTCTACCTTGCTTATAGTAACATGAGAACTATCCCTATTCCATCAGCACCAGGACACTTCATCTCAATCCCTATGTAGTCTACTTTCATTGCTTTCATTACAATTTATATTATATACTTTTTATCTGAAGGTATTTGAGAGCACACTGTCTTTGTTATAAAACCCAGTTTAGGGGAAAATGAGAATATAAATTTTAACTCATTCTAGTTTAACTATATAGATAACACTAGAAATAATTTTTGGTGCTTCATATGGCAACCAGATTTTCTAAGGTTAAAAAAAGAATCATTATCATTATTGATATCAAAATCATCAACAAAAATACCTTTACCGAGTCACACCAGATACTCTACATGGAGCTACTTAAATAGCATATTGCCTTGAGGTTTCCATGTGACACCATAATTTCAATTATCTTCTGCTACTTTATTACGTTAATTTTGTCTTTTTCTCAACAATAGCCAATGGTAAATATACCTAAGCTGGTGAAAGGGATCCACATATAGACTTCTAAGAATTATTAAAGTTTTTAAAAAATTCTACATAAACTTTTAATGATATAATTAAATGAAAAAAGAGTTGAAACTTTAAGGTTGGATAATTATTTTTTAAATTGGATAACATAGCCACCATAGAATATGTCTAAACTTGTGCATCAGAGAATATAAATACTCTCAGATAAAAATGTTCCCATGGTGTTCATATTTGAAATTACATGAATTAAATATGCCTCCCTCATCTGGTGGTACAAGGAATTTTTATGTCTTAACTATGCTTATGTATTTATTGTATGTAAAAATACTAGTATGCCACTAAAATTTTTATTTTTCTGTAAATGTCACAGCATATTAAAAAAATTTTTGAATTGCCTTCATTCAAAATACTTCAGTGTAATTTATCTCATAATTGCCCTACATCCTTTTAAATATAACAGCCCCATTTTTTCTTATGGACTGTGAGAATATTTACTTCATCTGTATGTCATAGTTCTCTTCTGAACTTCAACTACTTTATTTATCTTACTTAAACAATGTCCTCTAATTTTTCTAACATACTGAATTCTGATATTTTATTTTTATAATTCACAATTTCTAAGCTTGAAGCTGATGTATCAGGAACAGTTATCCAGTTAGATAAGATTAAATTACTTAGATTTAGGTGAACATGATTTTAACTTTACCATATATAATTAAAAGTCCAGACTCTAGTGTTAGATTTCCTGGTTTTAACACTTCCTAATGGTATGCCAGAGGGCAAGGTACTTAAGATCTTAATTCCTTGGTTTTCTAATCTATAGAGAGTTACTAATAGTGTCCATGTCATTAGGTGATTGTGAGGACTAATGGGATGATCCACGTGCCACTTACAACAATATCTAGGACAAAGAAAGCACACATTAAAGTGATGTTTTTGTTAATTATTATTACTATATAATAATTGTTATTATATAATTTAATTTGAAAGGCCTCTCTTAAAAATTCCACCAGATACATTATAGGGCCAGATACCTTGTTCAATCAGATAGATAGATGGCTTTGGTGAAGTCCTCCCAGGTCCCAGCCCCTCCTTTTTCAAGCCCCATGTTACTAAACTATCATTTGTTAGTTTTCCAAAATTCCACCCAGGATGTCTTAAATAGTCCCTTTGGCATACTCTTCAATTGCTCAGTTTTGAGTATACCTTGCCAAGTCTCTGAATGTTTCATGCTAAGCTATAATCCCATTATATCTTTAGTCTTTTAAGTAGATGGGTATTTAAGTAAGGTCTGTCTCAAGATTTCTTTTCTTATTTGTCTACTAAATAGAGGTTTTAGAGGTCCATGATTGGGCAACATGAAATCAGAGTACCATGTGTATAAAATATCAGGTATGCCACAAACACATATTTGACTTCTATGAAGAGTCCATACAGTTTGATTAATTCTCAGAAACAAACAGGAAGATAATCATATTCCTGTGATTATAGTCTCTGCTCTTTGGCACTTTTCTCTGCACTGAAAATTAATACACATGAAAATGGACGTGGGGTATTAGTGGGATCTCTACCTTAATCAAGTGGAACTTTTCCCTCACCTCACATCCCTAAATAAGGCTATAAAACTCACATTAAAAGGAAATAGAATTGTGTCCCATGAAACTAATTAATGAAACACCATGACCATGAGACTATGGAACCTAAAATAGACTATTTTAGAACCAAGGAAAACTGTAGCTCCTTCTAAATTTTGTAATTTACAGACATATAAGTTATCTAATTTTGGGCTTTAGTTATGAGAAACATATAAATTCTACACAATCCTCAGGATATGTATAGTTAGGAGATAATGAAATTGGCAATCTATCCTACTCTGGCACTTCACAGGACTATTGCTCTCCTCAGAGATTGTCACTGGCTCCCAAATGGGAAATTTTGCAAAGAGGTATCCCACTTTGCCAGGTTATAATTTCCAGGATATGGCCACTATAAATTTAAGTTGTCAATGCAAAATTCAGGAACTTGATCATGAATAACAAAGTCTTTCTCACAAAAGTCAACAGAAACATAAACACCTGATGGCAGTTATCTGGATATGGCATTAACAGTCCTGATTTCTAAAAGCAGATGCAACTTAATGGATAAAAGAGATGTACTGGTAAAAATATGTTCTTCCTAAATCAAAAGAGTTTATTTTTTAATATTTTTTTCATTTTTAGAGTTGACATACAGTGTTTATTAGTTTCAAGTATACAACACAGTGATTAGACATTTATATAACTCACAAACTGATCATCCTATAAACCCAGTACCCATCTGACACCATAAATTGTTATATAATACTACAAACTATATTCTTCATACTTCACTCTGTGAATCCTGTGACTATTTAATAGCTGCCCATTTGTACCTCTTAATCCTCTCTCCCCCTTCATCCATCCTCCCACCCTCACCCCCCAATATGACAATCATCAAAATGCTCTCTATATCTATGAGCTTGTTTCTGTTTTGTTTTTCCCTGTTCTCTAGATTCCACATTTAAGTGAAATCCTATGACATTTGTCTTTCTGTCTGACTTATTCCACTCAGCACAATACTTTCTAGGTCTATCTATATTGTTGCAGATTGCAAGATTTCATTCTTCTTTATGACTGAGTAATATTTCATTTTACATATGTAGTATCTCTCTTTTATCCATTCATCCATTGATGGACAACCAGATTGCCTCCACATCTTGGTTATTATAAATAATGCTGCAGTGAACATATGGATGCACATGTCCCTTCAAAGTAGTATTTGGAGTTTTTTGGATAAATATCCAGAAGT
>CM053501.1:51851780-51881252 GCA_028627145.1 Eidolon dupreanum | reverse complement strand
TTTGTTCCATTTTTACTGAATATCTTTCCCCCTTCCTTTCTCCCTCCTATTATATTGCAAGCAACTAAATCTTAAGGTAAGAGAGTTCTTCCTAATTAGGAAGCCTAATGAAGATGAATCTACATGAGGATCTCAGGGGTAAATATATTGATTTGCTAATTAGAGTTAAGTGATAGTAATATTAATCATTGAGAAATTCAAAAAATTATATTTCTTTTATTTATAAAATACAGAATTTTAATAATTGAATTGATGTATATGGGAATGGTCATTTGATTTTAAAATGTAGGTAGTATTAGAATCTCTTGTAGCTACTGATTTTTTATTTGATGACATAAATGTTCATGTTGCTTTGATAAAGTTGCTGAATACCACTGATATCTATCTAGACCATCATTTCTAAGCACTTGATATTGCCATTACATTATTTCAAGTGGTTCTTGGTGTGCCCCTGAAAAATTCCTTTCAGATTCTCCATTATCCTTCTTTAACTATAATAACCTTGTGTTTTCTGTCATTATTATATGACCCATCAAGTTCTTGAATATCAGGTACTGGTCCTACAAATATATGCTAAATGTAAGAGGTTTAATTTTCTCCTTGTAGTCTGGAAGATACATTTCTGCCAAGACCAAAAAAAAAAAAAAATGCATTAGCTATTACATTCAGTGAAAGTGGCTTATTTATTAGATCATAGGTCTGCCAGCACCCTCTTTTCTCTACTTTTTATGTGTACAGTTATATCACCTGAGAAACATTAAAAGAACAGAGGAATGTGCCATAGGTTTACTATAGTGATCTAGCCTTCTTTTTGCACTGCCCTGACCTCATGTACTAAGTTGTTTTTCTTGTAAAATAATAAAGCCTAAACTAATCTCTTAATTTCTGGATTTTATTAAACCCAGCATCACACAATGAAGCAGCTGAATATTTCTAATCTTCAGAAGGTATTTCTGTCATTTTGAGGACAAGTTTTATGTGATAGATATTTAATATATTTATTATCTTCTAAAGTCAACACAGAGCTAAACAGTTTTAGATACTGTACTCAAAAAAAAAAAAAAGAAAGAAAAAACATTGTGTGACTTTTATCAAAACATCATTTTGATAAAAGTACTGAAATGTATTGATTTACACTCCATTTATTTTGCAAGGAGTGCTTTGCAAATAGTAACATACCTAAATGTCATAAGAATCCTTTGAAACAGATTTTATTATGAATTCCACTTCATAGGTGTGAAAACTGAGGCATAAAGAGGTTAAGTAACTTATACCCAAGCTCAAACTGCAAATATAGGGAGGAGTTAAGATTAAAACAAAAAAACAACCTACTGAAAAAGAGAATATATTTACAAACAATATATCCTCTAAGGCAGGGCTCCCCAACCCAGGCCAAACAGCAGGAGGTGAGTGGCAGGCTAGCCAGTGAAGCTTCATCTGTATTTGCAGCTGCTTCCCAGTGCTAGCATCACCACCTCAGCTCCAACCCAGATCATCAGGCATTAGATTCTCATAGGAGCACTGGTTCCTGGTGCCAAAAAGGTTGGGGACTACTGTGCTAAGGGGTTGCTATCCAAAATATACAGGGAACTTGTACAACTCAATAATAAAAAAATAAATGGTCTGATAAAAAGAAATAGGCACAAGATATGAGAAATTTCTCCAAAGATATACAGATGGCCAATAGACATGTAAAAAGATGCTCTACATTACTAATTACCAGGGAAATGCAAAGCTAAACTACAATGAGATATCTCACACCAATTAGAATGGCTATTATCAAAAAGTCAACAAATAACAAGTGTTGGTGAGAATGGGGAAAAAAGGGAACCCCTCTGCTTCATTGGTGGGATTGTAAATCATGTAGCCACTATGGAAAACAGTACAGAGACTCCTAAAAACACTAAAAATAGATCTATCATATGATTCAGCAATTTCACTTCTCGGCATTCCTCCAAAGAAAATAAAAACACTAGTTTTAAAAGATATTTGCACCCCTATGTTCATTGCAGCATATTTACAATAGCCAGTATATGGAAGCCACCTAGGTGCCCACTGATAGATGAATGGATAAAAAAGATGTGGTGTGTATATGTGCACATATGCACATACACACATACAATGAGATATTACTCAGCAATAAAAAAGAATGAAATCTCGCCATCTGCAACAATATGGATGGACCTGAAAGGTATTATGCTAAGTTAAATAAATCAGACAAAGACAAATATCATATGGTTTCACTTATATGTGGGTGGACTCTAAAAAAACAAACAAACAAAACAAAAATGGACTCAAGAAACAGAGATTAAGCTGATGGTTTGCAAAAGGTAGAGGAGATGGGGGATGAGTAAAAGTGAAGGGGGATGTAATCAATAATACTGACAAGTTTGTACAGTGACAGATGATTGATTACTAGACTTAGTGTGGTGATCCCAATGTAAGGTATATAAATATCAAGTCACTATATTGTACACCTGAAACTAATAAAACATTGTATATCAACTATACTTAAATTAAAAAAATATATTTCATTAAAAAATTAAATTGTCCTTTACAAAAAAGAAAATAAAAACACAGTCTGACTTCAGAGGCTATTCTAATAAACATTACGTTATGGACCACAATTACCCTCATAAATAGAAGGTATATCATGCATTCATTCTCAATATTATAGTTTCTCCCTCATATCTTTAATATTATGACTTGATTTACATTATGACTGTCAAGCATAATGAAAATAAGTTCCCAGAGAAATTAACTAGTATTGAAGAGATCGTCTTACCAAAATAAAACTAGTCTTTGAAACAAATGCCAGGTTTTTCACCTTGTATCACATTACTTTCTGGGACAGGCCTGGTCCTGTTTGTAGTTGATGTATATGCTAGCTCCTACACTGTGGAGCCTTGATATTACAGTGTACATGGCACTGAAATGTTTTAGAACCAACACGATCTCAAAAAGTAAGCAGTACGACTATTTTTATCATATTTTAATTTGATCAGAAATGCATAACTAAAAGTGTAAGGGCCTGAAAATGAGCACTAATGACTTGGATTTGAGCTTTTATAGTCATACAAAACAGGAAGAAAAGCCTTCAGTCTCATGAAGGTGAGCAGATGAAAGACTTCTATTTAAATTGTAACCTAAATGGAGAAAACATTTATTTTTCCTTAATAATGCTTTAATATTAAAGTATATTTTACCTAAAAATATTACAGTAACACAATTATTATTTTGGTAAGTATTGGGCCAATACATCCTTTTTAAATATTTGCTTTCGAATATTTTGTAATGTTATTTTAGTTACGCTTGCAGATGTGATATAATGCTTTTGTAAGCAGAATAATGGCCCCAAAGAGGTCCACATCCCAGTCTTAATAACCTGTAAATGTTACCTTATGTGGCAAAAGGAACTTCGCATATGTGACTGAGGTGATGGACCTCAAGATTATTACCTCAAGAGTAATAATTATAGATTATCTGGGTGGGTGCAATCTAATCACATACCTTAAAAGAAGACAAACTTTTTGGCTATAGTCAGAAAGAGAGAGGGAGAGATACAATGATAGAACAAAGATCAGAGAGATGCAATATGAGGAGAACTTGACTTACCATTGCTGACTTCGAAGTTAGAGGAAGGAGACCACGAACCAAGAAATATGGGAAGCATTTAAAAGCTACAAAAAGCAATAAATTCTCCTAGAGTCTACAAAAAAGAATGTAGATACAGATACCTTGATTTTAGCTTAGTGAGATTTGCATAGGACTTAAGACGTACAGAACCATAAGATAATATTGTTTTAAAGCAATAAGTTTGTGCTAACTCATTAGAACAGTAATAGGAAACTAATACAATGACTGAATATTATTTTACATCTCATCTGAGAATTTCAATTTTAACCTGGAATATTTAGTCTATTTACATTAATTGTAAAAACTTACTTTTAATAAATATTATCTATATAATATTTAAATAAATTTATATTATTTTAATAAAATTTATTTATATTTGGTTTGGAAGTGTTTTTCCATTGTGAAAGTTACTACCCATGATACAAGTCCTTTTTTTGTACTTTAAAATTTTTTTCATCTAATAAAGCTGAAATATAAAGCTAAAAGTGCAATTGATGCATAAAATTTTAGATTTGTCAAGATATAATTAACATTAAAATTTAAATTTTTCATTTTATATTTTGTTTTCTTATAGATTTATTTTTCAAACATATATTCCTCTTCATATACAACTCATTTATTTGGTTGTTTTTTTTTTAATTTTTGTTTTTCACTGACTTCAGTGGCTTTATCAATATTTATGTCTTTCTTCCCGCCTATTAGGAAAGTTATAAGTTCTTTCTATTTTTTAATATTATTATTTAAAAATTTTAAACTTATTTTGTATCTTAATGTAGAACAATACAAATACAATAAAATATTTTACACTAATCAACTCAAAGCCATTATTCTGCTTAATATTTTATAGTGTTTTAAATTCTACCTTGTTTTTAAATATAACCCAAATTGTTATTATTTTGATATAATTATATTAGAGTCAACAATTGATTTTTTTCCACAAATTTAGTAGTTTGTTTATAATTGCTTCTCTCAGCTCACTCTTTCCTTTTGGATTTGAATTCCTTCTTACAGAAGTCTATCCTTCAGTAATTCTAGTGTATGTTTACTATGAAAAAAATATCAACTATTTACAAAAAAAGGCAGCAATTGAGGAAACAAGGAGCAAAAAAGGTATAGAACACATAGAAAAAAATAGAAAAATGGCAAGAGTATTCTCCCTTATCTCTGATTATATTAAATGTAAATGTATTAAACTTTCAAATCAACAAGCTGTGATTGTCAGAATGGATTTTTAAAAAATGATCCAACTTACATGTTATATTTGTCCAAACTCTTACAGTGTATAACACTGAGTGAACTCTAAGTTAAATTATGAACTTTAGACCTAGAGAGAATTGTGCCTAGTAGAGTAAGTCAGACAGAGGAAGACAAATGTCAAAGGATTTCACTTAAATGCGGAATCTAGAGAATAGGAGAAACAAACAAAACAGAAACGAACCCACAGACACAGAGAGCATTTTGATGATTCCAGGATTAGGGGGTGGGGTGACAGAATGGGTGAAGGGGGGTGAGGATTCATATGTACAAATTGTTAGTTACAAAATTGTCATGGGAATGTAGAATATAGCATGGGGAATATAGTTTGCAATATCATTATAACTATGTATAGTGTCAGATGAGTGCTGTATTTATTGGGTGATCATACTGTAAGTTGTATTAATGTTAATCACTGTGTTGTACACCTGAAACTCATGTGATATCTGACAACTGTAACTGAAAGATAAAAATAATAACCTAAGAATAAATTTATCCAAGGAAGTAAAATTCCCAAATACTGACAACTATACAACAGTAGTGGAAAAAAAAGACCTAAAAAATGGAAGGCCATCTTGTGTTCAATGGTTATAAAACAATATCATAAAGATGTCAATACTACCAAAAGCAATCTACAGCTCAGCGAAATTCTTGTCAAAATTCCAAAAGCCTTTTTGTAGAAAGAAAAAATATAATCCTAAAATTTATATAGTTTCAAAGTGCTCTGAATAGCCAAAATATTCTTGAAAAAGAACAAGATTGGAGGACTTGCACTTCCCAATTTTGCAACTTACTATAGCATTATGGCAATGAAAGCATTGTGGTACTGGCACAGGAGAGACATACAGACCAATAAAACAAAATGGAAAACTCATAAATAAAACCACATAACTATGGACAATTGATTTTCTACAAAGGTATCCAGCCATTCAATAAGAAAGAATGGTTTCTTTAACAAATGGTGCTAAAACTAGATTTTTCACATGCAAAAAAATAATAATAATAATTAAGTTGGACTCATCTCACAGCATATAACAAAATTAACTGAATGTGGATCAATGGCCTAAATGTAAAACCTAAAAACTGTTAGAGAAAATCATATAATCAAATCTCCATGACCTTTGATATGGCAATGGAGTCTTAGATATGACCCCAAAAGCATTAGCAACAAAGAAGAGATAAAGTGGACCATCTAAACTAAAAACTTTTTTCAATCAAAGAACATTAGCAAGCAAATGAAAAAGCAACTTAGAGAATTAGATAAAATATTTGAAAATTATTTACCTAATAAGGGTTAATATCTAGATTATGTTTAATATTCTACTACAACTCAATAACAAAAAGAAAACAACCCAATTAAAAAATGGGCAAGAGGTTTTCATAGATATTTCTCCAAAAATAAATGCACAGGTGGTCAATTAACACATGAAAAGATGCTTAACAGCATTAATCATTAGGAAAATGCAAATCACAACCATGATGAGACACAACTTCACACCTATGAGGATGGCTATAATTTCTTTCAAAAAACCAAAATAAACGCTGGTGAAAAAGTGGAGAAATTGGACCCCATGTAAATGGCTTATAGGAATATAAAATGGTGCAGCCATTGTGGAAGAGTTTAGAAGATCCTCAAATATTTAAATGGAATGATCATATGATTCAGCAACTCCACTCTTAGGTATATACCCCAAAGAATTAAAAACAGGGACTAAAACAAGCTACTTTTATGCTGATGTTCATTACAGGTGATATACTATTAGCCATCACCTATTGAACAAAAGTGTTTGACAGATGATTGATACACAAAATATGATATATACATACAGGAGCACACTATTCAGCATTAAAAAAGACATGTTTTGTACATGCTACAACACAGATGAACCCTCCAAACACCATAAGTGAAATAAGCTATACATAAAAGGACAAAGATTGTATGAGTTCCTTTACATAAATATTCAGAATAGGCAAATTCATAGACATAGAAGGTTGATTTAAAGTTATCAGAGACTGGGGGTAGAGAGAAATGGGGAGTTATTGTATAATGGGTACACTCTCTGTTTAGGTAATGAAAAGTTTAAAAATAGATAGTGATAATATAGCTGCACAATATTGTGAATATAATTATTGCCACTGAATTATACACATAATTGTTAAAATGCAAAACTTTATGCTTCATATACTTTACTAAAATAAAAATATTTAAAATACTATAATACACACAAATATTCATATATACATATGAAAACCATTCCTAATGGATAAAGAAACTGGGCAGTGGGCAGGGGAAATTGGGATGTCAAATGGACTTTCATTTCTGCTTTATAATTTTGAACTTTTTATAAAAAATATTCTTTATAATTTAAAAATATAAATAACAAAAACAAAATTATATATTTGATGATTTTGTGAACCACAAAATGGTTTATTAGTCTAATACCATGAATTTAATAAAGAAAATGGGGTCAAATATATAATTGAAGTATATAAAACTTGACTATTTTTGTGATTACATCATAGATAATGAATATACTGTTTTTTACAAAAGTATTTTTCTACTTTCATTATGCTTTCCTATGTATTAAGATATAGTGTTTATTATAGTCGAAATGTGTTCATTTATTCAATGTTTACTGAGAATGTAACTAAATGTCAAGTCCTGTGCTGCCAATTTTCACATCTGGTACCTCATCAAGAAGAAAGTATTGGATATCTATTCAAAACTAGATTTGCTACCAAACCTCACTTGGCTTATCTCTTCCATTCAGTTCTCAATACTGGCTCTGGGTCTCTATAAAGGTGCATAGGTTCAAAAGCTGCCATATAGACTCAGGTATTAGAGTTAAATCATTTGTTTAAAAACATTCACTACGACTTTTAGATAAAAGTGACATCTTCAAAATTACATTCAGAATGACAGCTGATGGTATCATGTACTGATTTTCGACTTTATGGAATTTAAGGCACATTGTTCAAGAGATTAAAAAATCTCTCCTTTGAAATAGGTCTTATGTTTGTTCTCAAAAGATACAGAGATTAAGTTACTCACCATTAACACTTGTACACATAGTGTCCAGGAAAAATGACTTCTAGTTTAGTTTTCCATTCACATGATAAGATCTCTCATTAGAGTCAGAATTCTTTAAGAATGATAATAGAGTACTAATTCTAGAACTTTAGAAAGCATAGTTTCACCTTCTTTTTTACAGATGAGGAAGTACAGATTCACACTAGAACAGCAGCATCCTGAAGGCCAAAAAAGGATTCTTAGCCTGAATGTAGGAACCATACTGGTTTACCAGGCTTCATTTATTTTTATTCTATCCCTGTGAACATGTTCCTCACAAAGATAGACACAGCAAAGCTAAATGAGGTGGGAATACCATGAGAATTCTATGATTAGGTATCTTTTTTACAGGACAAAAGCATCATATGTAGTCTCTTCTGAGACACAGAACATATATTCAAAGATGCATTAATATTTTTAATCATTTACAGCATCTTTCTTTACCAGACTTTGTTCTAACAGACCACGTTTGCATCAGGTGGTCTCCTGTTTTCTCATGGGCAATTTGATTCCTGGTTTCAGGTTACTCTGGTTTTCCTTATTATTAGGCACAAAATTATATTTAATGTGCAGGGAAAAAGACTAATTAGGGTTTTCATATAAATAACCTTAATTCAAATAATGCTAACCTATTTATTTAGCTGTTATTCAGATAGTTATGCAAAAGATGGGAAACTAGCACTTGACACATTGTTCTGACTTCACACAATCATGCAATGCAGATCTAGGGGCTGGTTTTTAAGTGAAGAACCTCCTTGTGACAGCTAAATGCCAAAACTATAGTTTTGAAAATATAAAAGCATTATTTATCTCTTCTGATTATATCTCCTGTCTCTTCTACCCAATTTTCAATATGCTAGGCTTCGAACATACAATGCAACAAAAATGGCCTACACTAGCATTGATTTTCATTATTTATATTTCATAAGGCAAAAATTAGCTCACATGATTGTGTAGTAAATATAGCAAAGGGTGAATAAACAAACATAATAAGATTTTTTTTATGTGTGGCCATCTCTAATAATATCATTCTGCATATTTTTTTTTCAGGTGGAAGCTAAAAGTGCCAATTGAGAAGAGATTTTCAGTGTCAGTGAAGTTAAAAACATGTCAGCAGCTGTTCCTTCAGTGAATATTGTCTCACATGAAAGAAAGGATGGATTGAATTCATATCTGAAACAAGACAAGATTTTCCATCTGACCTCATTATGTGTTTCTCTAGAGTGCATCCCTGGGTTTCTGCTGGAACTGAAATGTGTGGTGTGGAAACCAAATATAAAACATCTCAGTACTGTCATAACTGACATATCTTAATAAGATGGGGTATTTATTATTTTGCCACAGTCATCTTCTAACTCTAAAAGTCATAATGATGTGGTAGATCCCTTTGTTAAAGCAATTCCCTTAAGTGAAGGCATGTACTAATGAAAGGGTTTAGGCTGCATGGCTGGAAGCAAAGATGAAGTAGTTTTGCTGTATATCACAGAGATTTATTTTGAGATATTTTTATAAAAAGAATTTTAGAAACTTGATGGTTGTATCCTTATAAATAATTAAACATACAATTATCATTGTTACAATATAGCCAGTTCCTTTTTCGGTAAGCGATTCAAGAATATATTGCATTAAAGGGATTTATAGCACTTTTCATTGTTGCTGATCATACTAGAAAATTATTCAGAGATTAGAACTAATAGAAAACTTTCTCCTAGATTAACCTTGTGCTACACAGAGGAATTTCCTATATTTTACCCTATGATAAAGAACATCTTGTTTTTTACTTTTATTTGCATGAAGGTTTATATGTATGTATGTGTGTATGTATATATTTGTATATCTCATAATAATGAATAAACATGTCATTGTTTATATTGTTACTGTATGTATATATATGATTTTATTTTTCAAAATATAGTAAATATAGGGAAAATATTAGTTAGAACTCTAAAATCTACCACCATTAAAATATGTTTCTATAACTTCTGAGCTATTCTGTAAATTAATTATCATTGGACTTAAGAATGAAGCACTGGCTGTAAACTATTTAAAAGAGGTCATTACATGGGTCCTTTTATATATAGATATAGATTTAGGTACAATGTATATATAATGAGATGCACTATTTTGGTGAAATTAATATCAATATTCTATATTTACACTAAATCATTTGAATTATAGTTTATATATTTAGTTGCTATAGCAACACACTGCTAAATCAATGTTTCTAAGTTGTACATTGTATAAAGCAGTAAGTACCAAAATCTAGAATCTAATAAATAGTCTAACTTAGGCAAGTTTTGAGGACTTAATGGAATAGTTTGTTCATTGTGTTCAGAATAGACTCAAAATTTCTGTCTCACATGAACTTGTTAAATTTAATAACTGAGGAAAATTAATATTTTGGAAATGGAAAGGCCAAGTCATCTGTGATACTTTTATTTAAATGAAAATAACTAGTTTATTAAAAATGTGAATATTTATGAAATACATACTGCATCCCAGGCATTATCCTTAATCCTAGGAACCCAGAGATTTAAGTTAAACTCTCTCCATTCAAGAGGCCATGTATCAATTACGAAGCTCACTGCCTAATATAGAACTCTTGTGAAAAACTAAATTAAAAGTGTACAAAGACGATAGTCAACCTTCTAGGAATTAGGGCTTAATCCCCCCACCCTTGTGACATAGTGACTCATTTCCAAATAATAGGATAAGAAAAAAAGAAAACAGTAACTTTGCAGTGGAGAAACTGGCAAACACAGCCGTAATCAAGCAATGAAGGTTAACATTATCAGTGATATCCTGTGGACATCGCGTCCTCCTGACATGATGTGATGAGAAGGAATCTTTACCTCCCTGGTATTCTTTCCAAAAATTTATAACCCCAGAGTAGTCTAAGAAAAACATTTGATAAACTTAGATTGGATGACAGTTCTGAAGGATACCCAGCCACTACACCTCAAGACTGTCAAGATCATGACTAACCAGGAAAGCCTGGACTTTTTCACAGACTAGAGATGAGAGGGGAGCCATGATAACTAAATGCAATGCGGTTCTCTGGATTGGATCTGGAACAAAAAGAGGACATTAAGGGAAAACTTAATGCAAATAAATTCTAGAGATCAGTTCATAAATAAAACATTTTACATATACCTTTAAACTCTAACAAAAAACTCTGTTACTTTAGGAAAGTAAAACTCAGATTTCACAAACAGGAAATCAATTATAAACTATCTAGTGATCAAGAAGGAGGGAAACTCGGCATACCATTTAGTCAGGCTAATGTCTCACAAGTATGGTGTCACACATTACATACAACATGTGAGTCCATAACTGAAACATTCTCAGCCAGTGTTTTGCAAACTGTATTCTGCAGAACACTAGAAACTTGTAAGAGGTTTCCCTATCTCCAATTGAACTACACTACTTCAGATTTACATAATATTTCATTTTGCAAGAAAAATTATGTCTTAGAACAGAAGAAAATCAGTATGAAAATCAATAATCTAGATAAGTGTTTATCAAACATTAATGGTAGAAGACTCTCAGCATCTTGTTAAAAGCAGACTCTGATAGAGAAGAACTGGGACAGGACCTGAGAGTCTGCATTTCTAACAGGTGATGCCCACCCAGGTGACGAGAATGCTGCTTGTCAGAGAACGACACTTTAGTGGGAGTGATCAAGATCAAAATTTTAAACTCTTCTCTCATCCATAAATTATATAGAGGAAAGTTTGTTATTTTTAATGTACTATATGATTTTTCTGCCACACAGTATAATTCTTCATAGTTATCTATCCTTTGGTTGAAACATTTAAGGTAATGAAGTTTTTTGAGCTACTGTACTATCAATTCCTGATCTCTCTGTACCCCAATCTCTCTTTTATTTCTTATAATAACCCCCAGAACCTTGACCTTATCCAGCCGACCCCTATAGACCATCTTCTCATCCATCTCATTCTATAAATAGTCATTTCAACAATGAAATTAGATCCAACTGAGATGTTCCTATGCCAATTACATTTTATCATATCCCATTCCAAGCTCAATCTCAGGCAGTACCCACAAACAATTACATCTTTATAGAAAATGTAAGAGGAAAGTGGGTATTTGAGATTTTTATAAACTCATGCTTTTATATTTAATCTGGACATTTGCCTCGAATTAAAAAAAAAATGTATTTCATGTTGACTTTTATAACATTTTCCATAGGATTGTTCAAGATTTCTGCACTCTCAAAAACCAAATTTTATTTTAAAACATTTAGCACTCAATCTTAATTTCTACTTCCCAAGACCAAGATTCCTGAGCTCTAAGCATCTTTCCCTCCATCCTGACATTCCCTTAAACTACTACATATTTCTTTCAGAACTATACAGACATCCACTTATTTTGAACAGATGTCACTATATGTCCTTGACTGAAATTGTTCTGCAGAAGTTCACCAAGGACCATTTGACAATTCCAGTGACATTTTCTTTGCTCAATTCAGCATCTGACACCATGGGATAGCGGCTTTTAGAAATACTTTGGAGTTTTTTCAATTTCAGATTCCTTTCTGGGCAACCCATTTCTTTATATCTGTTTTGCTGGCTTATTCCTTTTTCCACTTGTAGCGTATAAGACGGTAATTTGCAAAAGTTATATTTGACCTCTAGAATCCAATTACCTCATCCTGAATCTTAGCTCTACCATTTTCTAGCTTCATGATTTGATCAAGTTGCTTTACTTTATATGTTTTAATATTTTTATCTTTAAAATTGTGATAACTTCTATCTTATAATGGTTGCTTTTGGATTAAATAAGTTGATATAAGTAAAATTTTTAGAACTATGTCTGACAGACAATAGGTGTTAGACAAATGTCAATTAGCCCTATTATCTATATGCAGTGATTCTTTTAAATAATTTATCCACTCCCATTTCATCAACCTACATAGATATCTCACATGTATCTATATTTCTAATTCAGTTTTTCAGTATCACCTCTACTGACATTTGAGGCTGGACAATTATTTATTGTGGGGAGCTGTCTTGTACATTACAGCATGGCTAGCAATATCTCTAGCCTTAACCCACTAGATGCTAGTAGCAACCCCCTGTTGTAATACAAAAATTGACTCCAGATGTTGTCAAATATATGTTGGGGGCCTAAATTGTCCCTTGTTGAAAACCAGTGTTTCAACCCCTTTCTAAGAATGTCTTTATATAGCTATCTCTTTGGTCTCTCAACATATGCCCAAAGGTGAATTTACCATAGACAAGTTTTATATATTGTCCAACTTCCTTTCCTAAGTAACCATGACAGAAAACACAAAGTAATTTTGAGTTTTCTCTCTCTCCCTCTCTACCGTCAATTTAGTAAATTGTATTAAATACACAATCCAAATATTTTTACCATTTATCTTTATGTTTTCCCACTGACATTACCAGACTCAGTCCCTCATTCTTTCAACGGAGTTTTGCTGACACCCACTTGGTAGTAGACATACTCCAGCAGCAATAACAAGAAAAAGATCCAGTCATCACAGACCTCATATTTTGGTGGAGAAAATATGTAACAAACAAGTAAACAGATAAATGGCATGCTTTTGTGTAGTGATATGTACCATGAAGAAAATAAAGCAGGGCAGGGGGATAGAAGATGAATGAAAGATGGCACATTATTAGGGTATTAGTAAAGGCATATTGAAGAAGGTGACAATCCAGCTCCTCTTGTGAAAGTCTAATCATGCAAAAATCTGGGGATGGCAGTAGCAGAAATAAAAGCCATGAGGTGGCAATCAATTTGGCACTTATGAGAAAGAGCAGCAAGGTCAGGATATTGGAGGTTTTTCACTACCTGCGATGTTTTTCCAGATTGGATTTAAAGGTATAGAAAGGAATCAGATTCTAAAATACACACACAAGCAAAAAAATCCTGTCACCATTATGAAAAGAGGATGAGATAGATCTAAGGTGATGTAATTTCAATAAGTTACTCAATTTCTTTAATTTTCATATTTTTAATTATTTTTATTTTTACTTGACTATAAAATTTAATTATGCATTGTGTTGGAATTGTATTTAAAATATGAATATATATTTAATCAAATATATTTATGTATTTTATAAAAATACAGAAATCATTCTCAACTTCTAGTTTAGAAGCCAACATTCATGTTGTTTATGAAATTTAGATAATTCTGTAAACAAAAATATATCCCAAGATATTTCAAAAGCATTTAAGACATATTTTCATATGATTATGACAGCATTAGAATTTTACATGAAAAACATATTTTAGTCTAATGCTATTAAAATTAGCTTTAAAAATTTAAACTATGAGACTAGAGAAATGATTACAACATAGCAATTACAAGTGGCACTTAGGTTCTACAAGTGATTTAATATGTAACATATTATAAAATTAGCATAGTCCAAAAACTTAGCTTTGGAGTTAGCAATGCCTGAAACAATAACTAAAATAAAGGGTGTGTCAATGGTTTGCCTTCAAAAGTTATCTTTTGCACCCTTCAAACTCTCTTTGCCCCTGCTTTAATGGTTTACCATTAGAACTGCCTTTGTATAAAAATACAGTTTAAAAAAGACTACCTAGAATAAATTTTGTCAAAGTGTTTTGTTTCTTTGTCTGTTTTGTAGTTGTTTTGTTACCTTTGCTTTTGAGACTTGGGACATAATGGGAAGAGTTGTGTGAGCTCAATTTCTACGGATAAAGGGGTGAATTAAAGATAGAGTGGCAGACCTAATTTAGAAATCTCCTTTTATCTACTTAAGTCAAAATATTAAGTCTTTAAGTCAAATCTTTAATTTGATTCTAACAGCATTTTTATTTACAGATGCCCTCATTAGCCCTCTTGCTATGGAGATAGATCAAATACCTTCTCTGCTTCTATTAGTCCCCACTAGATTAAATTACTTGCATCAGGACACTGCAAGACTTCAACGCAAGCTAGGGCTATGCAGCAGAACAACACTGGTAGGGAGTGAATGGTTATCAAGAGAAAGTTTACTTTCAGTGTTAAGAATTAATTTAGCTGAATTGGTGCAGTGAAAGTGGTAAACACAATCCCCTCACTGTTGTTTGTCAGGGTGTGTTATATCACCCTGGATTGCTTTGTCAATAATCTGCCCGGCCTGCAAGCTAAAAATCTAAGATTGCTCAGATGACTGACAGGCTGGAGATAGCTGATAATTCTAAGGAATTGGAGGTGTAAAATCTTTAAGGACCATGTCTACAGTATAAATGCCAGGGTATCTCCACATCACTCTGTACTTACAAAGGCAAGAGCATTGTTAATGGCAGCCTGTCTGTCCATCAAGTTTGCTACTGGCGGATTTATCCCTCTTTCACTCCTTATCTTTCTTTGCTGTGTTTATTTCGAAACCAGCTGCAGAATAAATTGCCTCTTGTCTTCACCTCCTACACTGAGTACAATGATATGTTCTGTAAAGCTTAAAATCATGGTGTTTTTTCAAGCACTCCTTTTTCAGAACACTGACTTCTAATTCTGTTTGTTTATGAATATGTATTGTTTTTTTTCTCTCCTGTGGGGACTTTTAGTAGAACACTAAAAATGTATCTTATTTACTTGGTGAGCGCACAGGATCTAGATAAAGGTGTGTGTGTGTGTGTGATCTTCCACAGAGAAAAATAAATAGAATTAAGATAACCATTTTGTTATTGTTTTGAATAATTCATTAGATCTGTTGTTTTAATAAAATATTTAAAATTAATAAGCAGCCAAATAATTTGAGAAAATATCACATTTCTATTAAACAATTTTCAGAAGTTAATGAAGTTTAAAGCATCCCTCCTTCATACCCATCTGTCCATTTGCACTTTTCTAAGTTATGACTGGTAGGAAAAAAGACAATTGCAGCTAGGCAGATGTAAAGATCAAAATTGGAGTTTATATAAAATTCCCTAGTTCTGTAACCAAACCCTCCATTGCTGTTGGTGAGAGTAAAATTTGAGCCAATCACTTTGGAAACTTTTGGCTGAGTCACCTCAGGATTATTGTACACATACCTTATGAATCAACAACTCCTCTCCAAAGATATACAAGAATACATTCTCCAAAAGACATGTAAAAGAACACGAACATTCATAAATCAAACAATGCCCATAAAATGTGTACATAAAAATATGTAAAATATGTATAATGCATGTATAAACAGTATTTTAGTATGTTTAAATAAAACCATCGAAGTGCTGATTTACACTAGAATGGATAAATTGTGTGCGTGCGCGCGCGCTCTCTCTCTCTCTCTCTCTATACACACACACACACACACACACACACTGAATATCCAATGGAATACTATATAGCAATGAAAAGGAAGAAACTGCAGCTATACATGACACATAGATGGATCTCACAAACATAATATTGAGCCAGATATATACACTCAATGATTCTGTTCACAAAGTTCAAGCCTGACCATAACTAATAAACTAAAAGTTGCCCTTCAGGCATGAATTGGGCATGAGGGGACTTCTGATAATGTCCTGTTTTTTTATACAGGTGCTGGTTACATATTAGCTTTGTTGGATTAAAAATTTATCAAGATGTACACTTACTATTTGTGAACTTTTCTGTATCTGTTACTTCAAAAAAGTTGAACATTAAAAGTATGTCCATATTTTCCTGTATTTGTGACTGTATACTAAATTATAATTATCAGGCATCTCCTATACTCCTTCTAAATGTTCTTTCCTGGTTATTTGCAGAAGGAGACAAAGATAAGAAAAAAGGGAAAGAGAGCTCTAGAAAGGTGATAATCTCTGAAAGGTATACATATAAAAAACTGATCTCAGCAACAAAGACTTCTCTATTAAGCCATGGGTATTCAGACACAGACAGACACACACACATACTCATTTGTGTACATTTAAATTAACATTGTGACCTCCTACATTGGTAAGTAATAAAGAAAAACATTCATCAATCACTATTTTGCAGCATAAAAGAATTCTTGAATTTTACTGAAAACAGTAATAGGCAGTATTTTTTTTTTTTTAACTGGATAGCATATGCAATATCAGAAATACCATTCATTTAGTCACAAAATCTTTTTGAGGACATATATTTCTCAGTTGAGCAATGTGCTAGGGCCAAGAATTTGGAAATAAGATACATAGTCCTTGCTTTTTCATGGAACACAATGACCTATTTTTCAATAAACCTGTCAGCTATTAAACACCTGTCAGTATTTAAAATGCTATTCCAGTATGTTACATGATTACAGTATCTGACTAAAAGAGTTGACCAATTGTTTATTTTCAAAGTATGACTCTTAAGAGGTGAATTAATCACCTCAGGTGTTGTAACAAAATTCCATAAACTGGATAGCTTGAACAACAGACATTATTTCTCACAATTCTAAAGTCTGGGAAGTCAAAGATTAAGGTGCCAGCTGATTTAATTTGGAGGGTGAGCTCTCTTCCTGGCTCCCTGTTGTATCCTCACATGGCTGAGTGAGAGAACTAGTTGTCTGGCTTATTCTTCTAAGGGCACTAACCCATCATGAGGACCCTATTGAAATGATCTCACCTAAATCTAATTACCTCAAAATACTATCACATTGTGGGGTATGGCTTCGACATATGAATGGGAGAGAGTGGACACATGTAGTATGTAATTATAGGCAATGTTTACTGATAACATGTTTTAAATGAACTATCTTACTCTAAGGCTCCAGCCTTCATGTCACTGTTCTCTCCCTTCTTTGCATTTTCCTCTTCAATAATGACATTAAAACATACTAAAAATGTATTTGCTAATTCTAACTCATTTGATATCTGACGGTAATTAAGCAGACAAATTCATTACTATCATTACTCTACACTTTTCTCATTACCATTGCTTTGATATAAAATAAATGAACAATTAGAATAGATATCTATTATCAAAATTGTCTTGTATGTAAAAATAATTTTATTTCTCAGAATGATGCCATCTTAAATTGTCAGGTTAACTGGAAGAAACAGCTTCTGGACTCAAAAATTTGATTTAACTTTCAGTTAATATTTTGTTATAAAAAATGAGATAGCACTACAAATCTCTGTTGTTCTGAAAGTTGTAGTAATTATTTTCAATGTGTAAATGTTATAGGAGCATTTATCCTTTCTATTTTGTCTTGAACAAACTTCTTTTTCTAGTTGAATTATATTATAACAATGTAAAGTTAGATTTTCCTGTAACTCTTTTTAGTAATGTTAACTAATTCTACCTATAACACGACATATACTCATTTAATATACTTCAGTGTCTTAAATAATCTTTGATTGCATCCCATCAATGCTAAATTAGTTTTAAAATTCTGGAATATTTGGACTACAAAGCTTTAAATATTCAAATGTTAGAAACGTGAAAATTTTAACGTGCATCTATATATCTGTTGCAGTATAATCAGAGTGGATCAAAAGCAAACCTTTCTTTACAAAAGTTTACAGTTTTTTATCTGTTATTTCAGAAATCATGCCATAGCAGTTCTGCTTACATACTGAACACTGTAAAGGTGATGATTTTTTCCTCCCTTGTGCTTTGAGCAAATTTAGTGTCTTGGGAAGCTGCCATCACAATGAGTATGACAATAGTAAGAATTTTAAAGCCGTGGCCCAGGATGATACAACCAGTTAGATGTAGGTGGTATTCTAAATAAAACCAATCTGTTATCTCCAATATTCCTACAAATGCTTGCTGATAATAATGACTAGTAAGGCTTCACAAAGGATTTGGAAGGGCATTCTAGCCGTGGAATAGAATTCTAGGCGTCCAACATACATATGCGTGGAAATGAAAGACGTGACCAAGGAACTTTAATTACACCAATTTGGCAAACAAACAGAACTTAAAAGAGTAAGAAAAGAATAGATTGAGGAATGATATAGTTCTAGTATAAATAAATTTGACCAGAGAGAAACTATTGAAAATATTTCAGCATAAATGTAACCTTAAAAAATGGTATTTTCAGATGTTCATCTAGACTTTCAACAAGGAGAATGGACTAGTTAAGGAAGATATGAGCGAAAGGAAGACTTAAGGAGTTGTTGTTATACTTGGGACTAAACATGACCTATAAGAGCTTGCGCCAAGTTTGTTAGTTGAATGAAAGGCTAAAGAGAATGTAAGACAGGATGCATAAATCTAAGACTCAATCTTGTTGACTTATATGTATCAAAAATAATGTTTTAAAATATTTATTGTAAGAACTAGTTAAGTAATATATACCATTGGGTATACCATATAATATAGATTAAATGTATGAGAAATACTGAACTTTTTGCACATCCATTATGTTGAAAATTTTCCATCATAATATCTTTATGGTTTATGATTCAAATTTTGTTAGCCATATATAATTATAACATTGTAAATAAATTCCCACTTAAATAGACTATAATGGATAACCGTAAATAAATATAGCCAAATATGCCCCAAAACAAATAAGATTGCAGTGACTTTGAGCAAATTTACCTCTTTAAACACAATTTCTTTATCTGTAAATTGGTGACAATGGTATTTATCTCTAAGGTTGTATCAGTTATTTAGTACTCTACAGTTGTGAGAGTCAATTGGCATTTTTAACATGGTGCTTGGCAACCTGCTTTGCCAGATCGCTATCCTCCACTTAATAGTAGCTGACAATTTTGCCAATTGTTTTACTCCTACAAAACATGGGCCATTATCTTTCTTTCCTTAAGGAGACTGGACCAGGCTTCTTCATGTTGTGATAACAGCAGCATTCTAAAGGGCAAGCTCCAATGTCCAAGTGTTTATCAAGTCTCTATTTCCATCCCATTGCTGATGCCATATTCTTCAAGTAAGTCACACTTCCAAACTAGAGTCAGTGTTGAAAAGGACTAGAAATGGGAGTGATGTGATACATTGGGGGCCATTATTATAACAAAATACCACAATGGCCTAGTGTGTGAATTAAATGAAATAGTGCATAGGAAGTTTTTAGCATATGACTAGTATATAATAAGTATTCAATAAATGTTAACTACTATTAAAAACTAAGTAACTGTTTACATAAATATATATTTATTTAAGTGCCAGTCTCACCAAGGAGCTATATTACTTATTCCTTATAAGCTTGTTTTAACAATGTTCCTATGGACTGCCACTGTTCTTACCCAACAACTACTTTAACACAAGACTTGGTACATAGATGCAGCTCCTGAAGCAATCTCAGTTTCAAAATGTATCAATAAAATATAAATATTTTACTGAAGATTCCCTAGGACAATAGATGGGAGAATTTACACTATACGCCATATAGCAGAGACTTAAATTTCCCATTAGACTTCACCATTCTCCCCCAAATTCTTCTGTCCTGTCATCTGCTATATCTCCTCTCTAATAAGCTTCCAAATCCCTTCCCTTTGCCAAAACAATTCAGCTCTCATCCTCATCAAGTATCCATTATTCACATAGACAAAAGTCTGATTGGTAGCCTTGATTAAAGTCATATCTTTGTCTTCTCAGGTAGGTTTGCACTCCATCCCTCTAACTACTCAAGGAAAACAGGGAAAAGTCTCAGTTTCAAGTCAATTATTATTTAAAATAAAGTAAAATAAATTTAAACTAAGAAATATTAAAAGACAGCTTAATACAATACTAGGTAAGTGTTAAGAACACAGAGATGAACAAGATAATTTCACTGAAATTTTTAGTTTCCATTCCTGATTTTTCCAGCTGACCATAAACAAAGCACTGAGATAAATGTGACATCACACACATGTTCAAAGTGCTTCAGAGCACAAGTAGGAAGGACTTGTGAATGTTAGCAACATGGGCTCTTACTCTAAACAGAACAGACCCAGCAGCATGTGTTGATAGTGCCACTCTTGAACAGTGTTTTCTTGAAACTCTTTATTTATCAGTGTTTTCTCTTGTGTTTGTTCTGAACTTGATTGCCTCTGTTGCGTACTAACTGCAGACCTTCCCTGTGACACCTGACACAGAATCAAACTCACAATTTCTACTCTCACACCTGCTATTACCCTTTCTTTCAAATACACCATTTATCCTGACAGCAAGTAAACTTATCTGAGAAGTATTCCTTGTGGAACTGTAGTTTGTCTTTTGGATTATCTGAAAGATCAAATTTTAAGTTCTCCTTTGATACTAAACATAGCTCTTTTCCTTCTATGAACAGGCTTAGAATGTCCCTTTTTTATTTCAGGTAGAAAACACATTGGAGTGATGATAGTAAGCAGCATTTAAGTTTATATATAGAAGATGTTATGAAAATAGATATTTTTCATATTAGTCTGATATAAAGGATATTGCTGCTCAAGAAATGTTATAACAATGGGCTTCTCTGTGCTTCTAAGTGAGAAAAATATTGGCTGTTGGAACAAATCCTCTGCAGATCAAATTTTTTTTTTCCTGAGAAAAAATAACAGAAAAAAAGTTTAGAAAGCTTTACGAGCTCAGCAATTTTTTATTTTTTCAATTTTTTATGAAACACTATGACTTCTAGATAGAATAATCATTATCAGTTTGAAGAAGGAAAGATTTTTAAATATATTTATATGTAGAAAGCATTGGGCTCCAGATATAAGATGGATTTGAAGCAACATAAAGAGCTATTAATAAGATTATTTTTTGTCAAAGACATTCAATAACTAGATTGTCTATAACAAGGTTATCTTGTGAGTGAGATAAACTCACACTTGAACCATAAAACAGCATGTCAGGGTGATAAACTATAGAGGCAAGGGTATGAAAAAATTGGTGTGGGAGGTCAAAATAGTCTAGTATGTACCTCTGTACCCATAACTTTGCATTTCTGTGTGCTTTTTATATTTTTTAAAATTACTCAATACATTTGTACGTTCACTGTAATTAAACCATTTTCTCAGATTTAAGACTTCAGACTATTTATATACTTAAAATAATTCTTTCCTCTTCTCTCAGTCTTATCATATATAGTGAAGTCTGATATCTGTATAAAGATATATTTTATACACATATTTTAGCTGGAGTTTCACACAAGGAAAGAATCAGCAATCACTAAAGTAATGGAAGAAAATGGACAGATAATCATATTTACATAAAAATTTTAATACGAAGTTAAGGAATTAGTCCATTAAATGTCAGAAATGGTTTAACTTTATACTAAACACAAAATTCAACTTGAAGTGGATTAAAGACTTAAATATAAGATCTGATACCATAAAATCCTAGAAGAAAACATAGTAAGCTCAACAGTCTGGGTATGAGTTTTTGGATTTTACACAAAAAGCAAAGGTAAGAAGAGGGAAAAACAAAAGAAGTGGAACTACATGAAACTAAGAAGCCTCTGCAGAGCAAAGGAAATCAGCAACAAGAAAAGGCAACCCAATAAATAGAAGAAAATATTTGCAAATAGTATAAATTAAAAAAAAAAAAAAAGCAATCTGATTTAAAAATAGGCAGAGGATCTGAATACAAATTTTTCCAAATATGACATACAGAAGGTCAACTGGTAAATGAAAAGGTGCTCAAAATTTCTAATCATCAGGGAAATGTAAATTAAAACCACAATGAGATACTGCCTCACACCTTTTAAAATGGCCATTATCAAAAAGACAAGAAATAATAAGTGTTGGCAAGGATGTGGATAAAAGAGAACCTTTGCTCACTGTTGGTGGGAATGTAAATTGGTTTGCCACTATGGAAAACAGAACAAAGTCTCCTCAAAATATTAGAAATAGAACTACCATATGACCTAGCAATTCCACTCTTTTGGTATTTTTCCAAAGGAAACAAAACACTAACTCAAACAGCTATCTGCACCCCCATGCATTATTTACAATAGCCAAGACATAGAAAAACCCATGTCCATCAATGAATAGATGAATAAAGAAATGTAGTTAAATATATATACAATGGAATATTATTCAGCCAAAAAAGAAAGAAATCCTGCCATTTTCAATAATGTGGATAGACCTTGAGGACATCATGCTAAGTAAAATAAGTCAGAGAAAGATAAAACCATATGACTTTACTTTTATGTGGAATCTAAAAATAATAATAATAATCTAAAGTTATAGACACAGAGAACAGATTGGTGATTGGCAGAGATTAGGTGTGGTGGGGAAGAGGGGTGAATCAGGTGAAAGTGTTCAATAGGAACAAACGTCCTGTTATAAGTCCTGGGGATGTAATGCATAGCATGATGCTTATAGTTAAAAATATTGACTTGCATATTTGAAAACAGCTACAAGAGTAGATCTTAAAAGTTCTCACCACAAGAAAAAAAAGTTGAAACTGTATGGTGATGAATGTTAACTAGATTTACTGTGGTGATCATTATGCAATATATACATATACTGAATCATTATGTTTTATACATGAAATTAATTCATTATTTTTCAATTATATCTCATTAAAAAAAAACTGAAAAAGAACTAAGTTAAAGGATGCATACTACTAGATATAAAGGCTAATTATAAGGCTACAGTATTCAGAATAGGCAAAGACACTTGTGGAATAGGAAAAAAGTATCTAGATTAAGATCCACACACACATAATCATCTAATTTAAGGCAACGTCACTACTGCAGTAAAACAGAATCTGCAAAATAAATTATGTTTAATCCAGGTTATCTATTTAGGAAAAAATAAACATTAAACTTTACCTCACACAATACACAAAAATTGAATCAGATGAATCATAGACTTAAATGTAAAAGATCAAAAAGTAAAGCTTCTAGAAGATGATGAACAACAATATCTTCATGACCTTGGAGTAGGCAAAGATTTCTTAAATAAGATACTAACCCTGAAAGAAAATCTTGACAAATTGAACTGGATTAAAATTAAGATCTTGTTTTCATTTAGAAATATAGAAAATGAAAACGCAATACATATATTTGAGATAGGGTTTGTACCCAATACATGAAGAACTCCTACTATAAGAAAAGACAACTTTAAAAATAGACAAAGGATTTGAAAAATACCTTACAAAAGTGAATATGTGAATTACCAGTATACATATGAAAAGGTGACCAACTTAATTACTTCTCAGCGAACTGCAAATTAACACCAGTGAACTAAATATCCACCGTAAAGGTATAAAGGAAAAGGACTAACAATACCATTACCAAGAATGTAGAGTAAGAGGAATTCTTATAAAATACTGGTAGGTGTATAAATTGGTAAAAACACTCTAGAAAACTTATTGAGAGTATCCACTAAAGAATTTCTTATAATCTATTATTTAAAGAAAGCAATATACAGATTTAATTCAATCCCTATCAAAATCCCAAGGGCATTATCTAAAGAAATGAAACAAAAAAATCATCAGATTTGTATAAAATCACAAAAGACTCTGACTAGCCAAAGTGATCCTGACAAAAACAAACAAACAAAAAACAAAAAAAAAACAAAGCCAGATGTATCACACTGTCTGACTTTAAATTATACTACAAAGTGACAATGATCAAAACAACCTAATATTGGTAGAAAAACAGACACACATATATATGGGCAAATTATTTTTGATTATGAAGCCAAAAATATACAGTGGAGGAAAATAAGCCTCTTCAATAAATGGTGCTGGGAAAATTGGAAAGCCACATGCAAAAGAATGAAACTAACCTGCTATCTCTCACCATACACCCAAATTAACTCAAGACAGATCAAAGGCCTAAATATAAGAACTGAAACAATACATCGTATATCAGAAAACATGGGTACTAAACTCATGGACCTTAATTTTAGAGAAGATTTTATGAATTTGACCTCAAAGTCAAGAGAAATAAAAGAAAAAACAAATGTATGGAACTACATCGAACTAAAAAGCTTTTGCACAGTAAAAGAAATCATCTACAAAACAAAGAGGCAACCAGCTGAATGGGAGAAGATGTTTGCAAATAATGCCTCCCATAAGGGTCTAATATCCCAAATATATAAAGAATTTATACAATTCAACAACAACAACAAAAACAATCCAATTAAAAATGGGCAGAGGACTTCTTCTCCCAAGAATACATACCAATGGCCAACAGACATATGAAAAGATGCTCAACTTCACTAGCTATTAGGGAAACACAAATCAAAACCACAATGAAATACCACCTCATATCTGTTAGAATAATTATCATCAACAAGTCAAGTAACAACAAGTGCTGGAGAGGTTGTGGGGAAAAAAGAACCCTTATGCACTGCTAGTGAGAATGTAAATTGGTACAGACATTATGGAAAACAGTATGGAGTTTCTTCAAAAACTTAATAGAATTACCACATGACCCAGCAATCTCTCTTCTGGGTATCTAACCCCTAACTTTTAAAACATTTATCCATAAAGATATATGCACCCCAATGTTTATTGCAACATTATTCATGGTAGCCAAGGCATGGAAACAACCAAAGTACCCTTGATAGATGATTGTATAAAGAAGATTTGGTATATACATAAAATGAAATATCACTCAGCTATAAGAAAAGATGAAATACTGCCATTTGCGATAACATGACTGGATCTTTAGATTATCATGCTAAGAGAAAGAAGTCAGACAGAAAAAGCTGAAAACCTTATGATTGCATTTATATGTGGAATATAAAACTGAAAGCAACAAATGAACAACGCAAACAAACAAAAATTCATAGACACAGACAACAGTTTCGGGAAGTGGGGAAAGGAGGAGGTAGATAACGATAAAGGGAATCAAATACATGGTTAAAGAAGGAGATTTGATTTTGGGTGGTGAACACACAATGCAATATACATATGACATATTATTGAATTGTACGCTAGAAAAGTATAGAATTTCATTAACCAAAGTCACCCTGACAAATTTAATTTAAAAAAAAAAGAAATGGTTGTAACAATACAGTGCATACCAGTTTGTGAAAACAATGTCATTAAATCAATATAAACTTTTTTAGTTTTTAAAACTTAGTGAACATCACATGCAAATTTCAAAAAATGTTAGAAAAAAAAGAGGAAATATAATAAATTAACTAAAAATAACCTAGCAGCAATATCTGTTAACGTCTTAAACATTTCCTTCCAATATTTTTTTCCAAGTGGAGATAGAAGCCTTAATAATGTTTATTTTAAAAATTCATAATGTACTGTAACTATACACACAGTAATGTATCTAGCTTTTTTAATTTTATACTTTTAAAATTTTTAACAATATTTTGTGATTTTTTTCTCTTATTTTGGATATGTGTACACACATTTTGAAATATGAATAAAAAATATGAATGTAATTACTAAAAAGAATATCTTAAAGCTATGAAGCACTTTACAAAATTATATTTTATTACATTTACACCAGTTTTATGCCACCCAGTAAAATATGATAGCATGTACACAGCACCCTCACTGTAAAGAAGACACAATTGTTAGCTATATGTTTTATGTGCATTTTTGTCTTAGAAATGAAGCTCTGTTTTTGTGACCTTTCATTGGCTTTATCTTCTGAGAATGATCATTAGTCAATTTACTCATTGGTGGTTAAACTGTTCTATAAATGACTAGTGAGAGTCCTTTACAAACTATGAATATTAATCTTTCCTGTGATATTTTATATAAATTATTTCTCAATTTGGTTTTTAATTTTTTTAATGTAACATAGTTGTAGTGGTTTATTATTGTGTTGCCTTAGCAAGGCTGGAAATGTTTTCCAAAATTTCTTGTATTGTACAGTTCTGGATTTTTATTGGCCACGAGAGAAATTTGCATAAATTTGGAAGGCAGGAGTAAACCAGCAGCTGTAATTTTTTATGCTCAGAAGAGTAGTGTAGAGTGCTATGCATTGTGGCATATCACACTTGTACTCACTGTTCTGCAGTCTCACTTTGATGATTTGGGAAGCCTCCTTCTAGCTCTTGACATTTCTGGGCCAGGTGAATGTGCAGGCTTGTGGTTAAGGGGTACAGCTTCTCCTCATGTTTCCCCTGCAGCAGCTTGAGACAAAGAGAGAATGATGTTGATTTCAGTTTATCACAGCAGGTTCCTTATCATAGGTATTGCAAATATTCAGCTTTCCTTTCTGCTTCTGGTTTGACTGATAGCTAATGGCTAATAGCTAACAGCTTCACTTTCAACATCAGATTCAGAGATAACAGTATCACAGAGATGCCTATTCCAATTTCCATAATTGTATAAGGTCTAGTCCCTATATTAAATACCCTACGATATGTCACTTACATTATTCTACTTCTCTAACCTAATGGACAGAGTGTATGCTGTCCAATGCAGTAACCACTAGCCACATGTGGTTGTTGAGCTACTTAAAATGTGATTAGTCAAAATTAAGATGTACTGTATCTATAAAATACAAATGAGATTTCAAAGACAGTAACAAAAATAAATAAAAGTACTTTTTTTACATTGACTACATGTTAAAATGATAATATTTTGGACATATGGATTTAAATAAATTACTGAAAGTAACTTTTTAGAATTTTTAATGTGACTTCTAAATAACATATAGAGGTGGCTTGCATTTGTGGCTTATACCATACCTATACTGAACAATGATGTTCCAGAGGAACAAGATCTTTGGGATTATCCTCAAAATTGGCTCTAAGATATCTGGAACTGGTCTATAATCTGATAAGATTAAAGATATAATGATTCTATTTCTATTGGTAAAGGGGACACATATAGTCCAAGGAAAGCACTGGTGAATCAGATATTTAACCATCACCTATAGATACCTCTGAGAAAGTACTTATAGAAGACAAAGCTGGCTACCCACTGTTGACCTGGATTTCCAGTGGAACTGTCATTAAACTGAGCTCCCTAAATACAATGGAGATACTTGAATAATGGATGGCAGGGATAAAGAGTCAGCTTTTAATCACCAAAGACAAATCAAGCATAGTCACCATAATGAGAAGCAGAGCCAAAGTATAATCAGAGGAGATCTTTGGTGTTGGCTGGTTGATCATAGCATCCCTAAAACTGAAATAGTTTGGCAGTTTACTAAAATCTTACTTGATTTGTCAAAATGGAAAGGCTCTATATCTAAGGAACAGAAATATTACTTGAATCACATGAGAGAATAATGCTCCTTCATCAATTCTAAAATGTGTCAGTTCATAGTCCCAAAACCCCTTGAATAAAGGAGGCTAAATATTCTTGAGGAAGACATTACTACAGAGTCAAATTTATATACTGTATAATTTTTATTTTACCTTTCCCAAAGGTATCTGAAACCATTTTCCAGCACGACTGAACTTTGGGGAAGAGGAAATAAGACTATTCAGGGATTACTGGACACTGGCTCTGAATTGACACTGATTCCTAGGAACTCAAAATGCTTGGGTCCACATCATGGTAGGCTCAGTGGTTCTCAAATCCAACTTTGATTATTTCCCCACTTCCAGAATGCACAATAGTAATAGGGATACTAAGCAACTAGCATAATACCCACATCAGTTTTCTGACCTATAGAGACAGTGCTATTATAGTAAAGGCTAAGCAAAAGTCACTAGCATTGCTTCTACCTACCAAAACAGTAAATAAAAAGTAATAATACAATCTTGGAAGGATTAGAGAGATTAGTGCCATCACCAAGGAACTGAAGGTAGTGATTCCTACCATATACTCCTTCAACTTATATCTTTGGCTGATGCATATAAAATGAAATTTAGGAAATCACAGTGGATTATTGTAAATTTAATCAGCGGCTGACTTCAATTACAGCTGCTGTTCAAGTATGATTTCGTTGCCGGAGCAAATCAACATATCATCTGACACCAATATGCAGCTCTTGATTTGGTGAATGCCTTTTCTCGATACCTTCTAGTCAAGACTATGAGAAGTAGTTTGTTTAGAGATGGCAGGACCATCAATACATATTCTCTCTCTCTTATTCATATATTTTTATTTTTTAAATACTTTATTTTTTAAGACAGTGTGTTAGAAAAATTTTAAAGGTAGTACAGAGAATTCCCAGATACCTCTTCACACAGTTTTCTCTATTGTTATATAAATATATTACGTTAGTATGGTACATTTGTTACAATTAATGACTATTGATATATGGCACATTCACTCCTTTATTTAAGGGCTACAAAATCTGTCCAGCCATGATCATAATCTACCCTGCAGGGACTTTGGTCACCTCTCCAAACCACAGGATATCACACTTACGTACCACACTAGTGAAAAGCAGGTTGCTCTTCCTTTCGCTGAAAGAGAGGCATATCACTTAGTAGGTCTTTTTGAATTTTTAAGGAAACAGACACTTCATTTGTTATATTAATTTTACTCATCTGTCAAGTAATCTTAAAGGCTGCAAGTTTTGAGTGGACCCAGATCAAGAGAAGGTTCTGCTAAAGTTCCAGGCTACTGTACTCCAAACTAAATGTCAACATTGTTATCTACCTATAGAGGCCCACCAAAAGACTCCTTACCCTATGCATCACAGATATTTCACGGATCATCTGATTCTTGTTGGGTTGTATAGTTCAACCAGAAGAGTGGATTGCACAGTAGCCTGGAACTTTAGCAGAACCTTCTCTTGATCTGGGTCCACTCAAAACTTGCA